>VXBQ01007217.1:350801-513535 GCA_013400175.1 Phainopepla nitens | reverse complement strand
CTTGAGCACGTCCAGAGGAGGCAGCGAGGCTGGTGAGGGGCTGGGAACACAAACCCTGTGAGGAATGACTGAGGGAGCTGGGGGTGTTCAGCCTGGAGAAAAGGAGACTCAGGGGCAACCTCATCACTCTCTACAACTCCATGAAGGGTGGCTGCAGTCAAATGGGAGTTGGTGTCTTTCTTCAGGCAGCAACTGAGCCAAGGGAAATATAGGTTGGATATCAGGAAAAAGTTTTTTACTGAAAGAGCGATAAAGTACTGGAATGGTCTGGCCAGGGAGGTGGTGGAGTCACCATCCATGGGTGTGTTTAAAAAAAGACTGGATGTGGCACTTGGTGCCGTGGTTTAATTGAGGTGTTGGGGCATGGGTTGGACTTGATGATCTTGAAGGTCTCTGCTGACTGGGTGATTCTGTGATTCTATGAGTTAATTTCTAAATGCAGCTACTGGAGATGGAGGAGTGCAGCCTGCTGTTACTACAAAAAAGCAAGCAGGACCCACTTTCTGTGGGGTATACCAAGCATTATCTTTATTAAATATTGATTTTAAAATCTTTGAGTCACTAAGACCTTGGAGACACTGATTGAATTACTTGCTAATCTAGAACAAACTGGTTCTGTTGTAAACAGAATTAAATGAAATAATGTCAGGAGGTTTCTTTATGTTATGGATAAACAAAAAAAAAAACAAAACCACTTTTAGGCTTAAACACTAAATTCAGTTTTGTAACTGATGAATGCCCATTTTGAGAAATTCTCACCTTACATGAATAGTCATCTGAATTTAACTCAAAATTTGGCTTTACCTCTCTGTGTAAGGCAGATTAATTTGATTAAAGATGAATTCTATCACTGAAAAGTAAACACACCTGCCACTATCTTCAACACAACATTAAACTAAAGCAAGTTCTAGCTTCTTTTTTTTGCTCATAGTGTGTTCTGGAGGAAGCTTTGGGTTATGCTATTCACAATTTTTCTGCAGAAGCTTGAAAACTGGGATACAGGCTCAGCACTAACAGGTATGTTTTTTGAGATCTATGTTTTTTCCTACTACTTTAATTTTAAAAAAAATTGTAATGATCCAGAATTTCAGACACAGTCCTCTCAAAAATTACTTATTTCTGGTCTTATACACTCTATTCTTCACCTGATTAACTTACCTGATTCACTCTTATGTTAGCTGCTCTAATCAGCACTTTCCCTCAGCTGCATTTTCACAATGGCTTAATAACCTTCTTGTTTCATTCTTCATATTTATAAGACAATAATGTGCAAGTGTACTTTCCAATCTTATGTGTACACATAAAAATATTTTCAAGTAAAGATAAGTTACAGTTGGGATTCTGAGTGTTTATTTTGGCTTCCTCACAACAGAAAAAGTCCTCAGTATTTATAGGTGGAACCTATGTCAGAACCTCAGGTTCCTCAAGGTTGTTGAGTTTAAGAATATATAAGACCACTATATAAGGTCAACAAAATACCCAATACCCAAACCAAACAAAACCAAACAAACAAACAAAAAAAGAGTAGATAATTTAAGAGCTAAATGCATTTGTACATGTGTTAGTGTGAGAAAGTACTGTATTTCTTTTAGAGGAAATTTCCATATTAACCTACCTGACTGAAAATAAAGACTTTAATCTACTGGTCTTATTGCAGATACTGTACATTTCTAGATAACTATTGATCTTTTTTTCTTTTTCTTTTTTTTTTTTTCTATTTCTTTTTCTTTTTCTTTCTTTTTCTTAACAATAGTGCTAATTATTTGATCTAGTCAGGAAAGGATATGTAAATGCACACTTGGTGATATTCTAAAGAATATAATCTAGTTCAGTGAAAAGTCATAAGCCAAATATATGGATTACTTGTGAAATACATATATTATCTAGAAGGTGAGATTTACCTCTATTGAGATATCTATGAAGACATTGACTTCAAAGTTAAATACATATTCACTGCTTAGCTCTAGTGAAGTCAAAGGCATTTGGATCATCCCACACAAAAAGCTATCTATTATTGTTATTTCTTCCCATTAGCTGAGATCTCAATGGGAACATAACTACTAATGTATCTCTAACTTGGACTGTTGTAAGTGAATTCAGAATTTTATCACCTTCTTCAGTACTGCAAGTGCTCCCATGCAGGTTGCTTTCTGTCATGTCTATATTCAGTGTGACTGTATTCAGTGTGCACAGTACTGCTGTGATAATCTGTCATGAGATTCTGGTGCACTGCAAATAATTGGTTTTATGCTTATATTTTTCATGCCCTACAGTTTCTCTAGTTCCTGCCAGATCCTATTTGCCATTTTTAAATTTAATTTTTAATTAAACAAATGATAAAACAGCAAAGTCATTTCCCTTCCTTTATAAAAGCTCCATATTAGTTGTTCTTCAATCTGTTTCATGAAAATTAGCGATTTCCAGTAGTCTAGTAGCATTTTTGTATCTTTCTTATCTACCATTTTTTGCATTTCTGACAGCATGGTTTCTCTTTTATTTTGAGTCCACAATTCCTATAAAGCTCCTAGCACTTAAGACTGTCAGTTCTGTATTTTTTATTCATCTCTAGTAAATCTAGTTCATCCTCTTACATATGATTAGTAGTTTCTAGGTTCTGGCCACATAAGATTCATTATAGATTTACATTTTTTCTGCGATGTCTCTTTCCCTTATCTTTTGTGAGTGAGCTTATGTACATCTATAATTAAACTTTCTGGATAAAAAGCTTGAGGTACATGTGTTTATGCATTTCTGCGTATATACCTATAAGATTCTTTGGGGCTTAAATTAAGTGCATGCAAAAAAACCCATCTCTGATCCGCAGGTGTGCCTTAGCTGGGCTACCCAAGGCAGTTAACTGTGCTGCAGGACTATGGGACCCTCCTGGCCTTCCTGGAGTAGCAGCTGAAGGTTAGATAAATTCCTCAGAGCACCATAAATGATGTTGGATGTTCACACTCAGCTAGTGGTGCCCAAGTGCAGCTAGGGCCTCTCACAGTGCACTTGAAATGGCAGGAGACTCTCACCTGGAGGTACATCCCTTCTCATGGGACACAGTGAAACTTGAGCTGTTCTTGAAGGAGACATCCTGGATTTTGTCTGCTGTCTGAATGATATACTTTTCATTGAGTATAAAGGAATGCTAGGCATCTTATTCACTGGTTCACACCTAAATATGTTCCTAATTTCTTTTCTCAGGTTTACATTCCATTTAAAGCTTGACAGCTTCTTTTTAAATTTGTACATATCTCTTCTATCTCTGTTAATCTTCTTTCCATTTATTTCTAACTACAAAACTCAAGATGGTGTCTTTACAGTGACTTACTCTCGGTGGTATTTCGTTAGTCTTTTAATATTAGAACTTTATCCAGGATACATTAGATCCATTTTCTGATGTTTTTAGAATAGCCTGTTACAAGAAAAACCTGTTCCAGGGCATTCTAGTTAATTGTTGTGCTGTTTTTATGATCATTGAGGTTGTTCAGCTTAAATTCATGGTCTGTACTTTGCAAAAAATTATGAATTTAGGCTGCCCCCTCTGCCCAAATCTGTTATACCAATATTTATGCAGTGTACTACTGCCACAAAAATCCTATATATTTGTGATAGAATACTTTTTCACTGACTTGACAATATGTTTCATGATTAATTCCCTATTTCTCAATAATTGGCTGTTTGCCTGAACCAGAATAGCCTTGACATATCTTTATTACTTCATCAGAAGTTAAATATTATTAAAAGTTTATAGTATCACCTTGTAATGTTTCTACAGATTTCTTGGTCAACTATTTCACATAGAGTAACTCCTTTCCTACGTAAATTTGCTATGCAAATAGAGTTCTACTTCCGTTTCTTGTAGAGAAATCAATAGTGGAAGTTTGTCAAAGAGGATTCCATATCCTTCCCTATGACCCTGTTTGTTCAAATGTGGATTTTCACGATATTTTTTCATCTTTCTACATTAAATCTATGATCTATTTTTCTAATTCTAAAATAATTTTGTGCTGATGTGATTTACTATTACCAGCAACAATTCTACTACTCTGAACTCCCTTCTTGTGGCTACTGGTATTATTACAACTACTACCACTGATACTTTGTGAAGAAGGGAAAATGCTTTTTATCTATTTGAATGGGGACCATGCAGCTAAACAGCAGAGCTGGTGTATCTTGCTCACAAAACATCAGAGGGCTAGAGATGGAAGACTGAGGGTGTCATATTTGAATACATCATCTGAGAAAACTAGTCCTCTTAGTGAAGTGAGCTGTATTGAAGAAACAATGGAAGATAATGACTTGTTTGTTTTTATGAAACCCAAATTTTTCTTTCTGTTACCCATGACAGAGCTTTATCTGACTCACCTGAGAGGACAGGTGTCTCTTCTGTGTCTTCTTTAATAAGTATGAGAAGGAGCTTGTTTTTACTGTATTTCTATCAAGGGAGGAAGAAATTGCTGGCTGCTGCACTTTATCTGAAAAGTGTATTTAAAAAGCAAGAAAAAACAAACTCATTAAAATTGTTGTTTTCTTAAGTGAAGAGGTAAGGCACTGGAACACAGCAATTATATTAAATCAGGTTGCATTTTAAACTGCTTTGTGCTCTCACAGGAGAGACAGGGTTTTAAACCGAGTTCTGTAAATGGGCATTTTGAAACAGAAGACTTTTAAAAACTGTCATGCTTAATGATATCTACAACAGAATGCCAAGAAGAAGATAAAAGATCAACTCTGTTATTCCCACTTAGGCTCTCAGGAAGAGTTCTGCAAAGTATCCTTCAATCTTTTAAAAATCTCTGAAAACTAGCACTAGCTGAAAAGTTTTCCACATTTAATTACATGAAATAGGTTTCAGTTAAACCAAAGTGTTCCTGAAAAAATGTCTACTTTCATGAAGAAAATCTGCTTGAGTTTTCATGAAAATACATAAAACTGTAAATGGAATCCATTGTTAGTGGAAAAATAATGCATAATATTTATCAGAAAGGAATAAAAAAAGAAAAACTCCAAGGCACAGAACGTTTCTCCCCATGATGTACACACAAAAGAAAATTTTCTGATCAATATATTCTAGAAATTTTTAAAAATTCTACACATAGAACTGGGTATTACTAGTTTAGCAGTAAACTGTTCCAGAACAATGCCAGAAGGTAATTAGAGCAATGGGGAGATAATTCTACTCCAGATAGTGATGGGTCCTATCAAAATCTCATGAAATCCCATAGAAATATTTCTGCTGAATTCTGATAATATTTGATGAACCGCATTTTATCTTTATAAAAGTCTATTAGCCAAAGGTTTTAACACAACTGGAGAAACAGAATGTTAGCTACAAGACAATTCTCGTCATCACAATTTAATACTACAGTTAGATAAATAACTTTATTTAGAAGAAGAATTTTATTTATTCCTAATTCTAAGAAATGGCCATGAAACTTTGGCACCTTCTTCTTGTTGTTTTTGCCAGGAATAGGAACAGAAAACCATCCAGATATGCAGACTTTAGAATAGAAAGATTACATTTAGTGATTGTGTTGTTAAATGCAAATTTTCCACTCACTTCTAGCCAGAGTATAGGAGAAAAGTTGAGATTAGTAGAGTCATATTATTTTGAATTATTGGCTCGCTGAGTTTATTCATTATTTGTGAATGATTATTTTTTGCTGCTACATAGTTCTAATTAATTGTTAGGGTACTAAGAAGGTTTTTGTATGAACATTTTTATCATCCTGTGTCACAAGAAATGAATTAGAAAATAAAATATTAACAAATGGTTTTATTTCAGGGTTAACCTTGATGAAGGCAGCAGCCTTGTCATTTTCTTGTCCTGTTTTTAGTATGACAGCACATCTGTTGTCATCAAAAGCTTTACTTTTTCCTTCAGTCGTATATCTTAACTGATGAGGATTTCATGGTGTCATCAAGGATCTTCCTCAGCCTTTAGTTCGCCGTGAGTGTGGTGTGGTCCGAACAGAGACGTGTCCAACAACACCATATAAGAGAAACTTTATTAAGGCAGTAAGAAAGATCAGCAACAATGTACCCATACTGCAGCTCATGCAAATCACTGATAACAAGCACAAGATCAAAAGCAAAGTCGTGGAAGGCTGCTGCAGACAATTGGTGGCATGGTCATCTGGCAGTTAATCAAGCAAATGCCTTTTAAATGCAAGTAAGAGTCACACCACTCCTTGGCTCCATCAACACCACTGATTTGAGAGAATGTTGTCAGCAGCGTGTTCACTCTGACAGTGTTGGTTAAGGGTCAGGCTGTCTGGAAGCAGGGTGCCAGGTGATCTGTCACTGGGGCAGGTTGCCCAGAGATGATGTAGAGTCTCCATCCTTGGAGATATTTAATATCTGTCTGGGTACAGCCCTGGGCAACCTGGTCTAGGTGACCTGCTCTGATCACAGGGGTTTTGACTGAGTGATCTCCAGAGGTCACTGTCAGCCTCAGCTGATTCTGTATTATTTCAAGAATCTCAAAATAAATTGAGTCACTACTGAGTATAAAAGTAGGTAAAAAGAAAAACATGGAGAGAAATGTAGCAAAAGATGACCAATGATTTGTATTCTCAGGGTTATTTAAGGTATTTAAAACCTTATCTCCAGAGATTTGCAACCTTTGTGATTGAAAGTAGTGTTAAATAGATGTCTTAACACTATTAAGGCTCTGACCAAAATAATCACTGCAAGATTAGCTGATGTAACGTTCTTCAGTTTTACAGCATTATTTCCATTCCTTATTAAGATATCTGTCTCTTTGTTGTTCTTAAAAGCAGCGCACTTCACTTTCCATCTTTCTTCCTCCAGTGTAGATATCCCAGTGCCATGATTTACTGAGTCAGAAGAAGACATACCAACATATCACAAGGTGCTCTTGTTCTGCAACAATGAATTTTTATGCTCATGGGAAAAGGGTGTAGTGGCATTACGTTTTTTTAATTCTCTCTTTTTAAATATGACTTCCTGGAGTTCCTTGTTGAACCACAGAAGGGGCTTTACCACCTCTTATGGAAGAAAAAAGTTTCCATTTCATCTAATCTTCTGGTTTTCACAGTCTTTCATCAGACACAGTTCAGGTCTGAGCAGTTGCCTTGCCAATTGGCAAGTTGCCTTTACGGCAAAACATATGTCCACAGGCCACTCTGGCCATCTGAGCATAGATTCCTCAGTAGGAATGTGAAAGGAGATGTCCATGGCTGATTTTTTCTGACACTATCATAGAGCACTATTGCTCTACATTGTTGCAGATGGAACAGAAGATGCAGTCCTGGCAAAGGGAACACTGAAAGCCACAGGAAGGTTTCCATTACTTCTGAATTGTGTGTGATCCAGAAGAACTGTGTGATCAAAAANAAAAAAATGTGGTAAAAAAAAAAAAAAAAAAAAAAAAAAAAAACCCTGGGACTGAAAAAAGATAAAGAACTCATCTCATCTATTCTGCAGCCCCAATACAAGATTAGCTGTCCTCAACTGTTCCTCACAGCTGCACTCTTTAAAACACAGCTTTCCTAAACTTAGTGACAGGACTCATAGATTTTCTTTCCTTGCAGTTGAAGCTGAATGTCTATTGAACCAACTTAAACCCATTACCCTTGCTGTAACCACAGGGGACCTGAACAGTCTAGTCTTTTACTCTCTACAGCTACTTTTTACGTTATTATGTGTGCTCTCAGTCTTCTCTTACACAAACTAAACTACTCCAATTGTTTCAAACTCTTCTCATCAGTTTTGCTTTCTAGATCACTGATAATTCCCGGTTGGTCTCCTTTAGCTCCTTTTGATACTGGTCCACTCTTTTTCTGAAATACAGTTCAGAAAATGAAGCACAGTGTGCTTGCTGAGACTGAGCACAGTATGCAGCACTGAGGAAAATGAAAGAGCTATTTCATATCGTACAAATTATATTGCTCTTTATACGTCTTAGTAAGTTGTACATCATTTTTTCAACTTATTTTTAAGACCATTCCTCCAACTTCTCAAGAAAATTCTGGTCTGGCTCTCCAGTACATAAAGCAGGGAAAAAAGTTACTGAATCCAGACCCACTCTATAGTAAAGGATCTTGGCCACTCAATAGATCACAAGGTGAAAACAAGACATCAGTTTTAGGTGATGCACGTACACATAAGCATGCTTCCCACCCCAGTCACTACTGGAAACACAGAGCAGCAGCAGACCCAGAGGAAGTCCCATCAGAATTTTCATTGTTGTCTAATCTAATTCAGTTCTGGCCAAAAAAAGAAAATATTCTACTTTCCTATTTTATGTGAGACAGATCAGACATTTTCTTTAAATTTTCTTTGCATTGGTATCCCATAATAGAAAGCTTCCATTTTTATTTATTTTTTTTTAAATTTGGAAAACAGAAAGCTAATGTGGTCTCATTTTGCTGGCATTTTGAACAAGTTTAGGTTTGTTCTGGCTGAGCTCCGAGATCAGCCCAGACCTGTGAAGATGTTTTTGCAGAGTTTTGAGACCAAACTGATAAACCATATCCAAAGTATGAGTCTGGACTGGGCACCCCTCTAGCTCTTTTCACAGTTTTTAATTGGTTCATTGCAAAAACCAATTCAATTTTGCCACTACTAAGGAAAAAAGCCAAGAAGAATCCCTGCAAGGAAAAAAAACCCAATACCGTGATGCCTGTCACAGGGAAAAACTCCTCAGTTCATGTAGTTAAAGCAACAATAGTATTGAAGCAGTTTATTGATTTATTAACAGCATATAATTAACTTGCAATCAGTGAACTATGTATTCAGGATCTGTATCAGCAAGGCAATCGACAAACCACAATAGCAGATACAGAATGTTAATGGACACCTGCAAATTTCTAAGCAATCTTAGGAAACATATCCTGAGAAGTTCTAATCACACCTGTACACACAAACACATGAACATCCACGTGGCTCCATGAATCCCCTCGGGACACACCTCATGGTCTGTGTCCAGCACCCCTCTCTCTCTCAGGTGCCATTCCTACATCCACCTGCTTCCGAGGGAAGTGCAGGTGCTCCAGTACTACACGGGCCCGTGTGGCTCCTTGCCACCCCTGTGCCTGTGGCAGGCAGGAACCCCTGTGGGGCTGCACGTGTGCTCCCAGGGATCCCTGCCCACTGCTCTTTGAGGGCACACATGTTTACCTGGAGATCCCCACCTGCATCCAGTCCCCTTTGCCAAGGAGGGTTTTGTAGAGGTTAGTTGGCACTCTGCTGGTGCTGGAAGGACATCAGCACCTATGTCCAAAGAGCCAGTGTTTACACTGGGAAGGGCTGCACTGACACCAGATTTAAATTTTACTGATTTTCTCTAGGGATCACACTTTGGTGATAATCTGTCCTTTGAGCATCTGAACAGGTTACTCACTGACTGTATTTTTGCCAGTCACTGCTGTTCAATAACATACTAAGTTGGCTCTTCTGCATTTCTTTACGGGATGTATTTGAAAGGAACTTCTTTGTGGTTTTTATATGCATGTTATTGGAAAGATGTTTCCTCTTTTTTTTTAAAGAAGTGGGAGAAGAGGTTGAGTAATGGTTTCCTTTCAACTCCCTGGAAATTATTTAGGATCTATTCTCGTCATTGAAAGAAACAGCTTTAGCTAACTCTTCCGATTCCTTCTAACTCCTCCCATTTGTATTAGATCATATACAAATGCCATGCTAACTCATACTTTTGTGTTGGATTGTTTTACTGAAAATCACAAGATTATTGATCATCCCTCTTTTTAATTTATTTTTATTTTATTGTGGAGAATTTTCAGAAGTATGGAACATTTTCTGGAGTTTTTTTTCTTTTTCCTGGTGAAAATATATGTAGATATTCATTAACAAAAAGAAGTTTGTCAGTGTGAAAAAAAGTAATTAAGAGCATTTTCACCTTCATTAGATCCTTCTTACCCCACACCAGCACACCTGCTTTTCTGATACTATTTCTATGTTTTTTGTTTTCTAGGTTTTCTAGTTTCAGCAAACGTAATTTCTGCAGGTGTGCTACCTCTGAATTGTCAGTTTTTTACTTCTGCTCTACTCATCTATTTTCTTCTCCTTCATTTTCAGTTAGAGGTCAGACAACTTTACTGGCATCTTGCTGGACATACCATTGCAATTTTTTTAATCTTTCAAGCTTTTTATCAGCATTCTCCTTCCCATCAGCACTCGGCTTAGACTTTTGTGTACCAGATATCAAAGAGGTACCTGCTGGGTTTTTTATGTTTTTGTAATGTTATTATCCATATGAAGAGCAAGCCAGGGAATGTAGCCTTGGCTTCAGGCATTGCTTCACTTCATCCATTTCACAACTCTCAGCTTGTGATCATCTCACAGTATAATTAACAAGAATCATGCAGGATCACCTGGTGGATGATAACACTGGAATTTACTGTCAGTGAAAAACAAACACAGTAATCTGTAAAAGAAGGAAAGCTATTGTAAGACCTATTGAGTGGTTTGATTTCTACCAAGAGAGAGAATCTCATAAGAGGGTTGGAACTAGTCAGATGTTTGAAACTGCTCTAAAAGAGTGTCTTAGAAAGGCTAGTACCCTGCTGACCATGTGTGACTGAAAGGAATCTTCTGAGATTAGAGAAGTGAAGGGGTCTAAACCAATAAATGGCTCAATGATTTCAATCCCCAGTTTCGTCATTAGAGTCAAGAGGTCAGTTAAACTCAGTATTTCACAAATTCAAGATCAAACTTGTGGAGAAAAATGCTGCTATACATAAGGTTATACTATGCAGCACTCTATGAGACAAATTAAGAGCTTGGATATTTAGGTTTGGTGGCAAAGGAATATGTTGGTGGAGATCCCCAAAAAAGTCTTATTTGGAGAGTCATGTCATAACTATAATATTAGTGCTTTCTGGCATTAACATAGAAAATATCGGGAAACAAAATTTAAACGTATTCACATAATTCTTAGGGATAGAAGTGAGTTTATGCCCATGAAAACCCCTGCACAAATACATGGAAAAAATCAGTCTCAAATATAAACATTTCATGGTCTAAATAAATGTGCTGGTTTTGGTTGGGATAGAGTTCATTTTCTTCACAGCAGCTTGTATGATGCTGTGCTTTGGATTTGTGATGGAAGCGGTGTTGATAATGCAGGGCTGTTTCAGCAATTGCTGACCAGTGCTTACATGGCATCAAGGCCTCTCCCGCTGCTCTCACCGAGACTGCACATGAATTTAGGAGAGGATACAGCTGGGCCAGCGGACCCCAGCTGACCAAAGGTATATCCCATACCAAGTGACATTGCGCTCAGCAAGAAAAGCTCAAGGAAAGAAGGAAGAAGGGAGGATGTCCAGAGTTATCAGAATTTGTCTTCCCAATCAATGCACAATGGAACCTTGCTTTCCTGGGAATGACTTGACATCTGCCTGCTGATAGGAAGCTGTAAATGGATTCCTTGTTTTGCTTTTCTTGTGCATGTAGATTTTCCTTTATCTATTAAACTATCTTTATCTCAACCCATAAGTTTTCTGATTTTTTGCCTTCTGATCCTCTCCCCCTCTCACTGAAGAGGGGTCAGAGGGTGGCTGCATGGGGCTGAGCTGCCTACTGGGAATAAATCACAGCAATAAGTTAAACCAATGAAAGTTTGATTTATTGCTTTTTTAGATACAGGGAACTGAGACCTGAAAAGAGTAAATGTTTAAATTTAAGGACCTAGATACTTTGGTATAAAGACAAAATTAACAATGTTGGATTATATCTGGTCATGTGAGAAAAGGAAGAGCCACAAAATTTAACCTTTGAACCAAGGAGCAGTTCAGGACATTAAAACAGACAATGATACTGATACAAAATATGAAAAGGTGAAGAATATGCTGTTCCTTGAAACTTGCATAGCACTTTTTCAGCAAATGAGTCACTAATTCAGTGTGGGACATATAAACTCATTGAGTGCCAGGATAACCACAGTGGATGAGTAAATCCCAGTTATCCTACAGACAGAGAGCCAGCACAGCAAAGAGCTGTTGAATTTGGATAGAAGGTCCTCTGTAGAGCTTTAAGTTTTGCCTCCCAAATTTGGTACTGATGTATCTTGACTATGCTGGTGCTTTCACATTTCATTTGCAGTATCTAATCTGGTCCAAAGGGACATTTAGCAGTTTATAACTGCCATGGGTTGGGTCTGCTCCTCTTTGGCAGTGTAGTGCCAAGATAATAGGCGAGAGAATGAGGATTTATGTGAGTACACCTGCATGGATTGTGCTCATTCTAACTTGACAACTCTGGTTCAGAGACACTCCTTGGGATGTGAAGCTGACTACAGATGAGCCTTGGTCAGTGGTCTGCGCTGCTGCTGGCAGAGCCCCCCTATGGCCCTGTGTGGATTGGTGGTGTTGGGGTGGCAGAAAGAACATCTCCAGACAGGAGGATCCATGAGCCAGGGACAACATCCACTCCTTTCCACAGAATGGAGACAGATGTCTGGGCAAGCCAGGGATCTTCTGAGACAGTACTGGATCTCCAGAGAAATCCTCATTTGTTCACGTACACTCTTAACTTTTAGCTACACTTCTACCTAAAAAAATAGCTGAATACTCCTGCTAATCTTTTGGGGGACTTGGAGATTTAATCATCTTCTCAGTCAGCAGAGTTGTTTATTTTGAAAGGAGGATTTACCACCCTCAAGGGTTTCTTGAGCTTTCCTATTCTTTTTCTTTCAAAAGCTAGAGGCAGTCATTCCTTCAATCAACATCCTTGTGGAGATACTGCCCCTCTCCTTTCATCCAATGTTTCAGGTTAATGGAGCACTGAAGATGTGGAAGGCCTACATTCAATAATTACTTTTCTCTGATAGGGTACAAATTCCATTTTAAATGAAAGTTCCAAACAATAAGTCATAACTTAATTAGAAAGAAGCAAAAGTAATAGGAAAACTGTTCCTCCTTGAGAAGCTGTTCCCTTTTATCTTTGAACTCTGCATTCATTTCAGAAAAGTGAAAGCAAGCTCTTTCCAAAGGGGAGCAGAAGTTTCTTTCATTAATAAGGGAAGGAGGAGAGCAATTTTCCAGTGCTGCTGTTTGCATATTTTACATAAAACATTAAACAAATAAATTAGTTAACCACAATTTCAGGAAATGGATTTATATCCACATGTTCATGCTCAGAGCTATACATACTCTATCTATGCTATTAAGCTTGCAAAGGCAGGAAATTTGTCTTGCTCTTCTTGGCCCTTTGCATGACTAATTCTTCAGTGTCTTTCAAGAGAGACTAAATTCATTCCTGCTTCCAGCTTTAAGATATAGTTCAATTTACAGAGCACTCTTTGAGAGTTAGAGAATTTTAAGCTCTTCAGACAAGGGAGGCCCCAACTTCAGTGTCTATTTTAATCCTTGAGTGCACAGAGGACCTATTAGGGAAACATCACATTCGTTATCCAATTCCCCTTCCCTTCCCTTCCCTTCCCTTCCCTTCCCTTCCNCTTCCCTTCCCTTCCCTTCCCTTCCCTTCCCTTCCCTTCCCCCTTTCCCCTTCCCCCTTTCCCCTTTCCCCTTTCCGTTTTGAATGCACTTTTGGTTTGGAGAAGGAATGATTTTTCTGGGGACATGAAACGTTTCAGCTCAGGCAATGTTTCAGTGTCCCCTTATAACCAGGATTTGGATATATCTGCAAACCCACAGGGCTAAAAGAATTTTGATAATTACAGCATCAGCAAAGATTTTAGGTGACTTTTAGACACCCAACTTCATAAATGGGACTTGGTGGGATTTTGGTTTTCCTATTAGTTAGTAACTTAGAGAAAAGTCATAAAGAAAAGCTAAGATATCAACAATTATACTTAAATTTTCTTCAGACCATTGCCCAGATTTTCCCACTGGGAGATCTTTTTCATTTCAATTATTTAAATATTGTTGACCCTAGACAAAGCTAGACTAACTATGAATGCAATATGCTAAAGCTCCGGTCCCAAATTTAAATATTACTCTGTTAATAATTCTATCAATTGGTGTTTATTTTGCAAAATAATTTGATACAATTTGCCTAAGAATGAAATCCCAGAAAAAAAGATGCAAAAAAAGAGAGTTCATTTTGCCCAGACTAGTTTAGCATGGGGCATTTTCCCTTGGGAGTTAGAATAAAATAACTGTAAAATAATGTTTATAATTATCACATTGGATAAAGGTCAAATGAAAGCCAAGCTTTATTATAATAGCTTTATTTCACAACTACAAGGGAAATCAATACAATTCATTAATAGTGATTTAGGGCTCTGGATCTCTCTGAGATGCTTATAGGGCCCCGATTAACACAAGGTCTGGGCACTTACTAATCTTTAATGTATTTATGCTCCCAACACTGCTGTAAGCTAGATTTCTAATCCTTATTTCATTTTGCATTGGAGCATATCCCAAAAGTTGTGGGGAATTTTAAATGATGCAGAGAAATGAAACTTTCCTGTGTCCTAGGACACTGTCATTAGTTAATCATTGAATCATACAATAGTACACCAAAGCAGGTTGGAAAGAGCCTCAAGAAGTCCAATGCCCAGCTCAAAATAGGGTCATCTTTGGGGTCAGACTGGGTTTCTCAGGTATTTACATAGCTGGACCTTGAAAATCTTCAAAGATGGACGTCACATATCATATCTGAGTATTTTATACCAAAGCCTGACTGTCCTAATTCTGGAAACCTATACCGGTAGTAGGCTCTGGACTGATGACACTGTGTATGACACCCCATTTTCTATACTAGCTCTAAAAGTTTAATGTTTTTTTCTCCCAGGCCATATCGTCAAAACTTACCTATATAATTGCATGGAGCTCTAGTGGGAGAGACTGAGGTTGATTTTTAACCCTGAAGTCTCAGGTTCACAGCCTGAGAAGTAAAAGGACCAGTTTCAGCCATCGAAGTGTCATTGTGGCTGGGGTTCTCTTAAACACGGCGAGAATTTTACAAGTAAATCTCACAGCATGGCGATCTATGTCTAATTTGTGTCATTTCACTCTTCATTAGTTTGAGGTGGAGATGCAGCTCTCTACCTTCTCAAGATCCTTTCTGCAGGAACTTTTATTACCCCAATCCTGGTTTCCTTTCTCAGGGAGGAAAATTACACAGGGCAATTACAGTTGCTGAGATGTAACACTGAGCAGATCAATGCTCAAGTACCCTGAGCTTTGTGCCAAAATGATTTGCCCGTGGGGAGGAGAAGTGCCCACCAAAGTTGTTTGGATAAAGATGGTATGGTGTGCATAAACTCGTATTTCCCTGCAATTATGAGTCTGAGGTCTGGCAGAGCAAAACCAGTTTTTGCCACATCATGAATAGAAGGAATCTTGGAAATTTGTGTATGCGATAACTGTGAAATATTTAGACATTGTTTCCCTTTGCATGCCCAAGTATATAGTATAACAAAGAGAAGGATGGTGAGGATTTATGATAACAGCTTACTCTGATGTGTATGTAATTTTTTTAAATACCTCTATTACAAAGAAAAATGGTAGAAAACATTTTAGTAATTGAAGGAATATTTCTATTTCAAAACACATCCCTCAACATATGTCCTTCCATTTTGATTTTTATCAATTACAAGGATATGCAAGGAAAGATAGAATACACACAGTGTGAACGAAAGGTGACTGCCCTAGGAATTCTTTATACAAGAATGAGGTAGACCTTAACGTGGGTGGAATAGTTGTCAAAGAACAAACAGAGAATTTATTAACTTTAAGGTACACAGGTTCATATATGTCACTGAATTGTAATACCAGCAAAGAAATAAAGAAATAAAATAAATAATAATAAAAAACTCACACAGCAAATGTCAATAATAAGAGGTGAACATATAAAAAATAGGATTTAAAGTGACAAGCATCTCACCAAGAAGGCAAACAACAGCTTTGTGTAAAAAGCAAACTTGAGAAAAATGCTGCACAATTCGGAATTACACCAGGAACAAAAATACCCACTCCACTAGGAAAAATGATTCAATTCCTATTTTGTTCTCAAAAAGTACACTTTTTGGGGGGATAAAAAAAATTAAACAAAAGAATTAAAACATGATGAAATCTTGCTATACAGAGAAGTTTTATGGAGCATATATTCAGGATCCTCTGTTTTGGGATCATTTTTATTTACTTACAAAGTTTCAGAATGAGATTGCAAGACAGAAGTGTTTGGCATCTAGTCCACTTCTACTGACCAATATTTGGAATCAAGATGCACTCACAGAACCTGGAACTGAGCAGATTATAGATAAGATTTTGAGTACAATTCAGAAGAGAAATCTGGCCCAGTGGCCCCAAATTTCACACACAACATGCTAAGAGATAGTCACAGTTGCTGCTTGGAGTTATTTTCCATGTCATCTATGAGATCACCACACCCTGTTCACTCAACCCACAGTTCTTAGCAAGGCTTGACTGTTAAGAGCTTGGTTCCCAAATCATAGCCTGGGAGCTGAAAAAAAGAATACAAACAGGAAGAGAGAAAGAATACAATTAGAGAGAGATGAGTAGATCTAGGATGGTTTCTGGAACAGGAATTAAACTAGGGAAAATCTAACAGTGCTTTATTTAGCCCTAAAATTTAAAACATATTAAACTCAGGTTCAGAAATCAAAGATGGATGATCCCATACACAGTATTCTTCTTTTCCTGAGTTTGCACGTATTTGATATCCCATTGACCAGATGGTTTTTTGGAAGGTCACATAGATTTTTTTCTGCAGATATTTGTTGCACACAAATGCAGTAATTTTTTGATGATGCAGAAGATAGTAAGATCAAGACAGATTATTTTTTTGCAGAGTAGAGGGTGAAAAGCAGTAGAACACGACCAGTTTCCTGTCAGCTCTGACAGGGTCAGACTTACTGGACTAGCACAAAACAGTGAAAATTTAACATGTGAAATCCACCTCGAAGAGATGTTGACACAGCAAGGTGCACCTAGAGATCAAAGGTAAAGTTCAGATAATCATTAATCTTGTCACAGTAGGCAATGGAAGGATGTAAAGACTCCCAGAAAGTAAAAACAAAACAAAACGTTTCCATTGCAGCAGAATGCTACACAAAATATTCAGGGAGATAGGGGAAGTTTCCATTCTAAATGAAGGGTCTGGGAAGCCGAAGGATTTTATTAATAAATCTGCAATCATGAATGACCATGAAATCTGTGTTGTCCAGAGATTCTACTGAGAAGAAAACTGATATCACCTTTTCACATCAATACAGCCAAAATTGGAAAGAAGTGATTTATGTACCTTTACTGAAACAGGATACCACAATTCTCAAGAAATGCAGAACTATTAAGCTTTAGTATATGGAGAGAAAATAATTTATTCACAACAAACTTGAGTCAGATGGAGTTGGCCATAAAATACTAAAGTTTTGGTAAAAAAGGATCAATGCAATAGCTTATGTTCATGACTATATTAAATTGATCAGTTGGTAGTCTATGACATATATGATATTATAAATATATTGTATGTTACATAAATGTACAGAATCACAGAATAATAGAATAGTTTGGGGTTGGAAGGAATGTCAGAGTTAAAGTTTCAACCCTCCTGCCATGAGCAGGGACACCTTCCAGTAAAACAGTTTGCTCAAAGCCCCATTTAGTGTGGTCTTGAACATCTCAGAGACGTGTTCTGCAACCTCTCTGGGCAGCTGTGCCACTGCATCATCACCTCCACAGGAAAGAATTTCTTCCTAATATCTAATCTACGCCTGCCCTCTGTCATTTTAGAGTGAACTATTGATTACACCAATGGTTAACAGCTCTCATTGTGAATTCTTTTCTCCCTTGTGGCCAATTTAAATTTCCCTTGTTTCATCTGGTTCTCATCACTTCTTGTCCATCTACTGTGCACCACTGAGAAGAGCTTGGTGCCATTTTCTCTGCAATCCATAATTAGGTAGTAGAAGACAGTGATTAGATTACCCATTAAATTCCTCTCCTTCAGATTAAAGGAGAGCTTCAGCTTCCTCAGACTTTAGGTCGTGTACTAAACACCTCCTGTGTTTACACAGCCCATCAGACATACACATCCTTTCTATCAAATCTTAAGTTCCTAACTGAATTTGGACCTGACTGAAGGTTGGTGGTTACTAACACAGACTTCAGCATTTCACTGAAGTGCTTATGAGCAGCATACATTATGCAGGTACACAAATATCTTAATCCATTAATATAAAATAAAAAATAGCATGTATTTTAATCTAGTTCTACTGCAAAGCATAATATGAAAATTATTGTGCTCTACTAACTACCAAGAAAAAGAATAGGATATTGTTTAGTTGCATTCCTATGTAATTTCTAAGGTGCTACAAGGAAAATATATTTGAGGGATGTACCAAGATTTTTATAAATGGAAATACCTTAAAACATCGTCATTCATTTATGGTAATACAATATTGTTAGAGCTGCTAAAATTGTTAGCAGCTCATCAGATAGCTGAAGAAATTGTAACACTCAAAAACTGGTCCAGCAAGAGAAATTAACGTTTGATATTTGGAAAATCTTTTTCTGCTTCTTCTTGACCTTTATTCTCATTTTCCTGATAAAATAATGATTTCCAAAGTAATAATTATCATGTCATATCTACAGAGGGTTAACAAAAATAAAATCTCACAATGGCCCATGAAGCGCCATGACAACCATCTCTTTCATCTGATCTAGTGAGCTTGTGGAAAGCAGTGTCAATAAAGTGTCTCCAAAAAGGAGTCTTACATATAAACTTTTTCTCTTTAGCTTTTTGTGCAGGTAAAACACAAAATGTAAATAATGATGCACAATCTATTAATTAGGAGATTGATGGCAAGAACATTAAAAACTTTAAGAAAACCTTAAAAATTGGCATTGAGTCTTGCAGACTTGGAGACAATATGGGTAAGATACCAAAAAGTGGTATGTTTGGAGCTCATGGAATTGCAACCAATTCTTCAGAATCAAATTAGCTTGTTGACAAAGTAAAATCCCAGTATGACAGGATATGTCTCTGATGTGATATTCTTTGTCTAGAGAGAGACACACATTGTGGAAGGATGGATATCATTGCCTCATAGCCATGGAAAAGGCATCACAAGATTTACACCCTCTCTCACAGAAAACTCTCTGGTTGCAGCCCAGTACCAAGGGCCTAAGTCAGTACCTAAATACATGGAGAATAAATGACCTGGTGCTGCTTGGAAGCACCATCCCTCACACACTAGGAGAGCGGTAATTATGTCGTCTCAACTCCAATTTATAGTAGAGAATTTCTGATTATTAGTTAGTGGGTGGTGTGTGATTTTGAAATATTTTCTTTCTCCAGTGTTTATTGCTGCCTGGTTATAGCCTTTGCACTGCTGGTGACAGAAGAGGCAGGTAAGGGTACCTTCAAGTGGTGGTCCTGACTGCTGCCTGGAGCCACTCTCCATTGCAAGGGGCCTCGTGTTACGGGAGCACGAAGGGTGTCCATCAGGTTCATTGGCAATCTCTAAACATTGCTAGAATTACTGAGAAAGGGAACAAAATATAATTAAATCCAAGTCTTTGGCCAATGCTTGGGCTACTACATAAACCTTCCTGCCTTTGGACTTTCAAAGTGCTGCACAGCTGAAGCTTGATAGAACAGCACTTCTTCTGTGGACACTTGTTTTTGTATTAACCTGATTTGTCAAAAGAAGAGACGACATAAAATCTATGCTTTTCCACTCACACCTAGGAAAAGGTTTTCCATCAAATTATGCTTGGTGAAAAGGTGGGAATAATGACTCTAATATCCCCCTTTTCTCATGGATAAGGGAATAGAATAAGGACCTTGTCTAGACAAACACAGTATTAATGAATACAACAAGCTAGGAGAAAAACAAGCACAGAACTGGGAGTTAATTAATTTCTGTATTTCCAGCTGAAGTGCCTAATGGAAGAAAATAACTAATCATTATTGTTTTGTTGTTTAGGATTAGAGATATGTGCAAATACTTGATTTAGTGGTGAAATTTTTTGATTTATGTTTTAGTGAAGATAAATGTTATAACTTCAAAATTAGACAGTATTATAGAAACAGATGGGATTTGAAATGAACAACAATAAAGTTAAATTCCAGCATAGAAAGTCTGCATGTCAGCTCTCTAGCTGAACTTTTCAGGATCATTAATAAGAATTACAACATTCTTAAATATGCAATCTTAGTGCATCAAAATTTCCTATGGGCATCTTCTTCAATCCAAGCTTTATGGATCAAGCACCAGTTTGTGTAAGAACTCTGCTGTTATTGAACAAAAATACAAGTTAAAAATGCAAGATTCTGCCTCTGAAGGCTTAACCAAAAGTAAGACTCTGTCTTTACATGGATGTTGAGGCTTGTCTTTCCACTTGACTATGTTTATTGAATTAAACTGAACCACAGAATGAAAGGATCTGTGCATGACACACTAATTTTATTTACAGGGCTGGAAGAAAATCAGTCCCACTGGGTGCTCCTCAGATTTATTTCAACCTCCATCCTACACACCAGCAAATGTTGTTTAGCTTCAGTCACACAAGCACTCTCATTATTTAAGGGTATTGTTCAGGACTCCAGGGGGAAAAAAAATAAAGGAATGTGTCTTTGTGGAGAAAGGTTTTCTAGGTTCTCAGTCCACATAAAGAACTGCAGGTCATATTTATCATTTTTTCTAAGCACAAAATTTGCAAAAGCATCAAATCTGTGTTTTAGTAGCCATCAGACTTGATGCAAATCAATTCTACCATATGCAGTCACCCTTGAAATTTCCCAAAAGTAAGAAATTGGAAGAAAGCATCATTTCCTACGATTATACCTTTGGACTGCTAGAAAATATGACAATTATGTTCTTTGGCCCTTTTCTGACAGTAATAGCAGCAAAAGCCTTTCATGAATCTGGTATCATAGATACAAACACAAATATCACCCACATTGCAAAATACAGAAGTAAAATTATATCTTATGGACAAAAATAAAAAGCCCTGGACCAATAAATTACTGGAATTATGAAAGACTAACAACAACAATAAAAAAGATTTAAAAGAAGAAAAAGAATGAAAAATCTACCTCTTTAACCTAGTCATAAAAGAGCTATTTTTGAAAGGATAGAATAAATGTAAGAAACAGATCAAAACATATCTCTGAAAGAAGACTTCATTCTAAAGGAAATAATCCTACTGGCAAATAAAAGTAAAAAATATGTCTGAGTCGCTAAAGAATAATTTCCATCTTTAATTTACTTTCTAGTCATCTTGTAGTTGTTTGAAATATATCTCAGCTAGATCCACAATTTGAAAACTAGCACAAGGCAAGATATCTACAGATGCTTAAAAAACAATAGAATATTTCATATCTCTCTATATATATTTATGTGTATTTATAAGGCAGGTTTCAACTGATAGAAAATTTCAATGTATCCTTCATGGCAGAAGTGAGCCAAGATATCTTAGTTTCCAAAAGCCTGAACTTTCCTTCCTACATTATAAAATATACTTTCCTCATCACTGAGTTAATCGAACTTGTTCTGATTTTCAAAGAATTCTTTTGGAAGCTTTTTGTGTATCAGTTTTTATTACTTGTTATTCTGTGGCTTTCATAAGTGAGATTAAGGTCTTCCTTTGTTTCTATTTACTATTTGTATTGCAATTATATCTAGAAGTCCCAATTATAAACATATAAAACCCAATAACATCCTTCATGTTGAACAAACGCATATTTTAAAATTATGCTTGACCCAGAGGATTTGCAGTCCAGGTAATTCTATTGTGTTTAAGATATTTTATATACATTAGCTGGAGGATGATATTGGTTTGGGTCACACTATTGATTGAAGTACTGCTCAGAACAAGTAATTTTGTTTTCCAATTTTTTCTCAAGACTTGGAATGAGAATAGCATGATATTAACTCCTCTTTCCCAGGAAAGTAAAAGAAAAAATCACTACTGAAATCCTGTCTAGAATTTAAACTTGCTAAAAAGGTTATAAATTTTAGAGTTTCTGACTATTAAGAGTTAATAGTCATCTGCTAAACCATGGATGAAAAAATAACAATAATTATATTTTTTCACATGTTGAAGTTTTCAAATTTCTTTTTGTTCTGTATGTTTATAATGTCTTCTTTTCTTCCAATAATAGAGCTACTTAAAACCCATGGGGTTCGAATCTCAGTAAGCTGTGCTTCAGGTAGGTCTTACTATTGTTCTTTTCCACCATTTTCTTTACCTCAAAACCTATCATAAAAACTAATATTACCTCTTGAAATTACATTCCTCTGAAGCATTTGTAGTATTTGATGTATGTATTTCTATTAATTTTTTTAGTTTATCTCCTTGACTGGACAAAATTTTTCTGTGATCTAATTATAAAATCTTTTTCCTTCAGCTGACTGCAGAAGCACCACATCTTTGTTTATCTCCCTGTGTATTTTTGTTCTACTGCATTTATAAAAAGAATCACATTTATATTAAGAACAGGATACAGTGTGTTTTGTTTTGAATAGGTTATTTGTAGCATAATAGTCCTGTGAATTACCAATATGCTGCAAAGCAAGGGGAAAATGTGATTGTAAAGGGCATGATGGTGATTCAATTGGGTTTGTGGTCATAATGCATCCTTTCCAAATGGCATTTCAGCCTTTGTTCTGTCTTTGTATGTATTAGCTACTTGTTCTGTATATCCAGACAATCTCTTCTGTAGCAGCTGTGCACTTTTTCTTTCATAAGAGTGGTAATCACCCAAGTTTGGAGTTTGTTAGGGACAATGTGCTTTTTTGTGTGATCCCTCTCTTGCCAGCAGCCTTGTGAGGGAGTACTGAATTCACATCCATCACGCTACCCCAGCATGAAGGACTTGTGTGGTCCCGCTCCCTCTATATCTACTGTCTTGCCGCTTGTATTTGTGAACAGCTCAGCTCAGCTCAACATGCCTCAATGCATATTTTCTTCCTTCTCCAACAAAAAGTTTATGCTTCTGCAGCTTGTTTCTATCATATCATCTGAATTAAATCAAAATGTTTAAGCTTATACAAGCTCCTTACTCTAGAACTACAATGTAAATGAGCATGGCTGATTCACATATCCTCTTCTCTTATTGTATTTCAAAAATTCATTTTAAAATTGGAGTTGGAGTTCTCTTCTGCACCTTAGTCCTTGAGACACCGTTTATTTATTTAGGTAAATTCTTACCTGAACATCAGAATTAAAGATGCAGAGTTCTTATGGGCTTTACTCTTATTCACCTTCCTCTTGCCATTGCATGGCACCATCTCATTTTCTGTACAACCTCGGACAGTAGTGGCAAAGCAACTCTAAGCAGAAAAAAGCCACGTTAACGTGGCTAAGGGTATTGACAGAAAGAAAAACAAGTGGAATAGGGACAGTCTCTCGCAGTAGTTACTTCAGAAGCTGGGAGGACATTCATCAGTCAATGGTAAAATCTCATTATATTTGTTGAGAGGATTTTGTTTTAGTTTATTTTATTTTTCTTGAAATGAGTCATTCAACATATCTTGAAGTTTCTGCATCAGGGTTTGTGTGGTCTAATGACTGGTTAGAAACTGCTGTGCTGCAGTGCTCCTGCCATACAATATCAGATATTTTTCTTTTCTTGCTCTGCTTGTAGGGGCTATAGATGCTTTTAATTTGCTTCTCTCATTGCAAGAAAGTGCCTAATTTCAAATCAATATTCATCAGTAAAATACTTGAAAAAGTATTTTAATAAATAGCATATGATGTTTTTCATCATTTCTAAGTCAGCCTTTTAATTAGCACAGCTCTGTGGTCAAGCCAAGGTGAAAAATGACAGACAGAGAATGAATGAGGGAACTAGGTTAGTCCTGCAGCTTCCACTAGCTATCTTAAATCAAATAAGAATGATTACATGGAGGAACAAAACTCATTGATTAGGTCTATTTAGTAGTTAAAAGCCTTTACAACTTATACACCATGGCACAATAAAGTGCGAGGAGCAAATTGGCTTCCTGTTCATGCAATAGGTGAAAAAATGAATGTTGAGTTTGAGCACAGTTTTATTTATGCACTAATATCAAAATTACAGCTATATGCTGCGTGTGACACTTCACAGTTGGAAATCAAATTATACTCCTGCTGGAATATTGGCACATTGGTATCATCTATAGCAGCTGCTTTGCCTTCTCTGACTTTTCTTACTGTTGCTGCTAATGAAAAAGGAGGCTGCTGTCGCTGCTCTTAACAGCACTGTTTTTCTCTTCACTTGAAAAGCAAGCAGACAGTCTGGGTCTTCTCATGGCAGAAAAGGAAAGGTACATTTAATTGCTGCTGAAATGCTTGTACAAAAGGTCACCAAACAATACAAGTTCTTATTTAGTACTGAACTTTGAAGTGAAGAATTACGGATTTGTTTGAAGTGATCCAGCAGTTATATGATGTACTAGATCTTCAGTACATGGAAAAGAAGGAGGGAAAGAGAGCTAAATTTGATGGGAGTTTCCCAGCAGGCCAGGAACAAGCTTGCCATCCATCTGGAATGAAGTTGCTCATGAGGCCTTTTTAGGGAAATTGCAATGCTTCATCCATGGCCTCATACAGGTACAGAAGGAGGAGCACTGAGTGACTGACTATGCAGCAGCTGTCGGTATTAAACACAAAAGAGCTATGTATTGACAAATACACAGCTTCTCAAAGGTGGCATGAGGAATTATCTTACAAGTACCTAAATACTTATAAGGATTCTAAACCCATTCTGGCCCAAGGGAATAGTGAATATGAAGAAAGTCACTGTCCCATTAAGTAAATTCCAAACCTTCTGGTTTTAAATCAATGATTAATTAAAAACATGGACTGACTTCATCTTGCAAACAGTGACAAAAGATAAATTGAATTTCTTTACAAATATGTAATTTTAAATTCATATTGAACATAAAAAGAAACCTTACCTGAGGGATTTTGCCTCCTTCATATTAATAAAAAGTAAACCCTGTGCAATCAATATCATGACAACACAAATTTTGTCTTTTGGCATTGAAATTTTATCTTGAAATAAAGAATATTTTGTCATTATTATTTTACTATTCTTAATATATGTCTTTGTCTCTGATAATTCATTACTGTATTGCCATTGCTTTTATTTTCCTTAGGAGTTGAGAGACAAGTGACATATGATTAGGATTGGATTTTTGCTATAGCAAAAGGATATTTTAAGAAATAAAAGGTTTCTTTTACTTTTCAGACTAGACCAATCCCACAGCCTCTCCAATTCACAGAATTTTTTCTTTCTCCTTTATGTACTTTCCCTACTTGAGGATTTTGTGATATGTACTGTATCTTGGCAACATGCAGAGAAAGAAAGGTAAGGTCTTAACATGGTAGGAAAAAAGCTGAAATCATTGGCAATTTTCTGATTTGCACCAAATATTTAATAAAGGATATTGAGATGGCTCTTAGTATTTATTCGCCATCCCATCTGCCATCAGCAGATAGGTTGATATGATTCCTGTTTATGGAGATGGCAAACATGTTCAGTAGTAATACAGTGCCTGCTTTATATTAGGGGACCTAATCCAGGTTATGCCTAGAATTTTGTAGATTCTCATATTTTACACATGATATGTATTAAACAGGACTTTTTCTCATCTTATTTTTAACCCATAATACAGACTTTAAAAGATGGAATCAAGAATACATTGTATTTAATGACAGGTCTTAATGCTTTTTGATGACTTATCTGGACTTTAGTTCTGCCAATTATTTTAATAGAATATTTAAATCCTTATGAGCTTTGCATTTGCAGGTCTCTGCCCTTAGAACCACTTGACAAGTGGGCATCAAGTATACTTGATACAGTCCTACAGTTCATAAGTGCATAAAATTAGCCATCTATATGGAAACTACCCTCAATAAAACATCTTCAGGCATGATCAGACTCATAAGACAACCACATGAAAAATGACTTCTCTTTCATTCTGTTGAGGTGAGTACAAAAGAAATCTGGAAAATATTTAGAAAATAGGAGGATGGATTTTAACTATAGGGAAAAAAAAAGGTTGCAAATGAAATTTGCAATATATTTGCTCAAACCTTTATATTAGATCTAACCCAAACTCATTCCCTACAACAAATAAAAGTGTCTATATTTCTAGAACCCAATGAGTTAACTCTGCAGAAAACTTCTTTATTCCTCTCCTATTTTTCTCTATTATTCCTGTCCTGCCCAACTTGAATAAACAAAGTTTCCAAGCAGAGAGTAAAATTAAAGCACCAGTCAACTAAATGGTTTCATCAGCATCTCTTTCCCCTTACACCCAGAAGGATGTCTCTAGATGTATATTCTAGAGAGCTTGTTGATCTTTTTAATGCTAATTGGCCTTTGATTAGAATCCAAGAATCAAGGTAACAGGACCAGATTTTCCCACCATTGATTGATGAATTAATTAAAGGCATCTATAAGGAATTTAATGCTGGAAGTGTGCCATGTTGCCTGTCCTTTAGCATTTTTAAGGAACATTTTCAGCATTATCAATCTAAAACTGTTGTACAAGATTAAGTCTTTAGGACATGGTTTGAGTGGTGGGCAGGTGTCTGAAAAGGCAAGTTCCTCTGGGAGCATCAGACTCCAGCACAGGAAAGAAAGAAACCTGCAGAAACCCTTGCAATGATCTGATTTTCAGAATGGAAAAAACCCCACTGTTCTAAGTGATTTTAGCACTGCATTTTGGATACTCATCTAGAGAAAACAGCACCAAGCACATGCTAAAGTATGATGAGAACAACGGGTGTACATTCTTACATGAAGCAAACACCTCTATTGCTGCGTCTTGTATTGGTCTGAGGTCACATCGTTCCATCAAAGTTATAGATGCTTTATCAGCTTTCCTGCTTGAAATTAATCTATAGGTATTCCATCATTCAGCAGTACTTTTTTTTTTTCATTGTACCTTTTCTGACACAATTACAAAATTACTAATTGCCTTTAGATAATAGAAAAAATCTAAGAAAAGGTTATAAGTGGAAAAGAGTGCAGGAAGAACTTTTTCTTCCAAAGGTGGTAGAGACAGAATAATTTACACAAAGAGAGGCAAAACAAAAGCTACATGACCGTTTCTAAAATTTCACATGTGGTTTTTCCATTTTAGAATAAAAAAGATGTATCAGCAGGGGCTAATCTTGTACAAATAACATGCATCTTGCCACAATAGGATTGCTTTGACCGGCATGGATAAACAGTCAGACCTGAAGCTAATCTTATAAAATAAATGAAACCATTATTAAATGATAAGTGGATACATCATGGGTTAAAAACTTGCTGAAAAAGATTCTGCTGCTGCTGCTTTTAAAAAAACGTAATGTTCTATAAAGTTACCAGAGGAATGCTACTTTTTTCTTACTTGATTTTGTCTGGCTGTGACAGACTCATTCTTGGTATGATTACAAATACTTTTAGTATCCTCAAAGGATATTTTAAGAAACTGTAGTGTATTTACTATAGCCATAAAACCCACATATTTTTTATACATGACAGGTGAATACATCCCACCTACCTTTACCAGTGGGATTAATCTCCACTATTTCTAAACATCTTCAGTATATCTGTACCTGAAAAAGTTACAGGAGATTCCATCTATAGCCAAAGAAGAAAAATCAACACTGCTGGAGTGTTTCATCTGTCTTGTCTGTCCTGTTTTAGAGAGCCAGGGGTGGATGGGATGAATTATTCCTCAAGACTGGAGGGACAGATCCCAGCCCAACTGCAAATAAACAGTGAGGGATACAAAACAGAAGATAATGCTCTCAGTTCAGCTTTTATACTACCAAATATGATCAATTTTGCAAAAATCAATCCTGTCACTGCAGGTGAGGGATGAGCAGTACAGAGGTAATTTGGCATAAATAGGAAAAATTATTGATTTTAGGAAAGAAGTAGCACATAAGTTTGTAGTGCTTTCTTTAGGTTTGTGAAGAATTTTTACACCACTTAAGCTATTGACCAAAACTCGACTCTAAAAATATATATGACTTTTTATTTTAGTAATACTAAAATAAAGCTGGTCAAATGAACTTTATACTTTTGGGCTCAAATAAATAAAAATGGAGGACTGTTCACTTTTTTTTTGAACAGAAACTAAAACCTGTTGGGTTTGATGCTTTCAGAAGCCTGAAAATAAATTGGATAATGAAAGGTACTCTTTCTCCTAAAGCAAGATGTTTCATTTCACATGGAGTTTATGCAGAATATTATCTCAGGTCTCTTTTTTTTATTTNTGTTTTTGCTTGTCCTGGTTTTTTTGGGTTTTATTGGTTTGGGTTTTTTTCTGTTAAAACTCTTTCTAAGCAAAGTATGCCCTTTGGAAAGAACTGTTCTTTCAAAATGGGAAAGGTACTGACCTGACACTGTGTAAGTTTTTGGTGCTTGATGCAAACTGCAGAGCAGAACCTAAGCAGCTCCACTTGGTTAGGGGAATAACCATTCTTAATATCAGCATGAAGGAGACTTTCTAGATACTGCATCTGCTTCCACAAGCCTTGCAGTTACTGAGTAAGACTTTCATATACTCCAAGGCAAAATTATTTTATTTTTAGGCCTAACTGCTAGCCGTCGTGTATTTTTTTAATTATTATTATTATTTTTTTCAATTGAAGAGAACAAGAGAACAGTTTCAGAAAGAGACCAAGAAACGACAGAGTGTTTGAGTTTGGAAGGGACCTCCAGGAGTCCCTGGGTCCAACCCTCCTGCTCAAGCAGGGCCACCCAGAGCCCATTGCCCAGGACAGCTTCTGAATGCCTCCAAGGAGCATGACTCCACAGCTTTTTTGGGAAACCTGTGCTCTTGGTGATCAGTGAGGGGAATATGACTCTCTGGAATTTGAGTCACTCCTCTCACTTTTGCATAATCAGTAAATTTGTCCTCTTTATTCCACTATTAACATTTAATGTTTAAAGAATCATAGTATTTGTTTCGACAAGTATTTTCCATATCACTATTCCTGAAAATTTAAAAAATAAATTTTTTTCATCCCATTGAATAAGGGTTGTTTTTGTTTTTCTTTTTTTAAAATGGAATGATATGTAATGTAAAAAAACCTAACATAAAATAAAATAGGGGAACAAACAAAAATAAGGGAATGGAACATGGGAAAAACCCTTGAAATTGAGGCTTGGACTGGTTTACTTAGTTCACTGTCAGTTACTTCTCTTTCAGTCATTTTTTGTATGGCTCTTGGAAATGTCTTGTTACCTTATTGAACATCATCTTGGAAGAGTTGTTAAAATCTGAAGATTTTATATCACTATTTTTGTAATAAAACTCCTTGTTCGTAAAGCCTTTATATTGCATTAGTTTGAAATGAATACTGGTAGCACAGTAAAGCTGAGACATTATAATTCATATATTAGATGTCCTAAGTGTGCTACAGATTATAATGTAGCACCAGTAGCAACTGGCAATATAAAATGAAAGATAGGTGAAATAAAAAATCTTACCTACATGAAATGGTAGATATCTCCATTCTGTAAGAATAGAGATGAGGAAGTTCACAATTTTGTGGCTGAAATGGAGAAAATATTAAGTTTTTGGTTTGCCATACTATTATGTTACTTGAATTGTATGCTACATTGCTAGTAATCCAAATATATGTGCACATTTATACTGTGTAAAATTCAACCCTTGCACAAAGGGTTAACTACAAACATCAAACATTTAGTTTGTCATGCTCCTTGTTTCAGCTATTTATTCCCACCCTTACTGAGGTGCAGTGTCTTTTTTTTTTCAATTAACTCAGCAATTAATATTTTATATGATGCCTTAGAACATCAATAAGTATTCCTCCTAAAATATTCCAGAATCACTGAATCTGGGTATGTTTTTTAAGTAATAACTTATTTAAATGCTCAGTTATATGATGTTATACTTGCAATTAAAGGTACAATTTTTCATACTTCAGTAAGAATCTCTTTTTCAGATCATTCTGAGCATAAGGAAACACCTATTTACTTCTAGTGATAGCTATAAAGGTGATTAAAACAGGGAAAAATAATATTATTATAATTAATTACAAAAATATGGGCTGAAATGAAAACAAACACAGACTTTAAGTTTCAAAATAATAACTGGCTGATAGTTCAAATCATGCTAGCAAACCAAGTAATGCAGACACTAAAATCTGTCATCTTCACAGAGATTATCACAGTACTAGTACAAAAGTGGCTCTATGTGTGGAGAATAATTTTATCAGATTGCAATGTATGTTCTGACTCAATGATGCTCTTCTCTACAGTGTAATAAAGCAGAAAGCAATGTAAATCATTTAGTCTAATAAAAGTGTAAAGAGAGAAAGGACAAACCAATATGCAGGATGAATAAGGATGACAGCAATACATTTTATTTTGACAGATTAAACATAATAAAATATTTATACTGGAATTTATCTGAAGTGTGATATGAACTCAGAAGGAAAAATGATTTTCTGAGTCCTTAGGAAAGACCTTATTAGTAGATGCAAAATAACCATTGAAAATGCAAAAAAGATAAAATTTTATTAAATATTATTGCATTAAACATATTTTGTTCTTTTTAATTTGTTCAGATCTTTATTCAATAAGTAAAGGTCAAGACACTCTACTGTACTTCAATAATCAATATGAAAGTTTAAACTTATCAACCTTTCTGAGTGTAATTTAAACATAGATTGAAAATCGGAGTTTCAATATGACATAGTCTATTTAAGAACCTATCTGTTATCCAGCTATCACTTAGAAAATGTGACTTGGAAGTTTTGTAACAAGTTTATTTGTGAAAATTCTAAATCTGAAGCTTTTGAAAATATTGTATTGTACACTTGAAACACAGACCTAATAGCAGGGAAGCAAGGACAGTTGAGGAGATTACAGAGAGAACATTGTTCCTTGGAGAAGTGAGGATTCATGATGAACACACTTTTAAAGCATGTGAGAGATAATTAGGTCCTTCAGAAGATGAAAAATTGTGTTTGGAGAAATGCAATTAAACCTGAAATAGTTTGTAATGTTTGATAAACTAATGCGACATCACCTTTATCTTTATGATTCACCAGGAGTTTGGATCTAAAGCACTACCCTAATGTCTTGAATCCCAAACCATGTTTTTTTCTGAAGTGATTAATGCCTTCTCTGGAGATGGGTAATACTTTAGACTGATGAATACCAAAACTTCTCTAATTATTCAATAGTTATCTAAGAAAACAAGTTATAAAAGTATTTCAAAACTTACAACTTTATCGTCAATAACTTTCTTCAGGCCATAATCATCAGTAAAAAAGAAATAATCAACTGTGTATCAGATTAGTATTTGGGAAACTTCTCTATAGAAACTTCTATCATTGCCAGGAATTTGAGGCATAGAGGAATATGCTGAATGATCTCTTTAAAATGCTTTTTAAAGTGTTCTTTAAAATGGTTTTTTAAAGTGTTTGGAGAGTGAAAGTAAGATTGGTAGGAAGTATGAAATAAAGAACACAAAATGTGCCCATGTATAAGGAAAAATTTTATAATGATGAGAGCTATTATAATTTTCAAATTAATTTTGAAGGAAGTAATTGAATTTCTAGCACTGTAAAACTGGATCAGAGGCAGGGGGGAAAAGTATATATACACACTCAGATTCAAGCATGAGAGACCCAAGTGATGAAAAAATCTTTTGTATTTTGTGGCTAAAATACTCAAGAACATATCAAGGACTTAGAACTATGTAGGAGAAACATAACTAGAATAAGTGCTGGATCAGCCTTTGTCAGTGTGGGTGTAATCTCGGCTAGGGTTTGACAGAGAGGAAGTTCTCCTAAGCAAAAACCTCCCTTTCTAGGGTATAATTATAGGATTTCAGGCTCTTCCTATGTTTTTTCCTTCCCTATTCTTCCCATGATCAGTAGGACTATGCGAGACACCACTGTGTGTGATCAAAGCAGTAGGAGACTGAAGAAACTGATTCCAAAGTATTTATATAGTGAGAATCTCATGAAACCTGTAGAAGAAAAGAGGTTATGTTCTGCTAAGCCAATTCCTCTTCTACCCTCATTAAGAATATTTATTTAGGCTTTTATCTCCTTCTACATGAAAGTGAAGGGTTAAAGTTGAAAACAAATCTGGTCTTGTGGCTTTTTGCTAAAAAAGAAAAAAACATGATATATTTGTTGTACACTAAAGGTATTAAATAAGATGGCAAGAATACAACTAAACAAGAAGGAAAAAAGACAAAGAAAAAAAATAGCAAGAGATGTTAGATCATTCTCCCAAAGGTTTTCTACTCCTATCAAAGTGGAAGATCAGAGAATAAGATACATAAAATATTACAGGATAGAATAGGGAATTAAAGTATAAAAGTTAGAAATAGCCAAAGTATTATATGAAAGCTTTTAAAATATATGTAAAGAACACTGAAATATACTGACTGTCTGTGCTTTGCCCACCATTTGCATCCATTTTTCTGCAAGACACTAAACTTCGAAAATGGAGTCTTGAATATGAATGCGAAGCCAATGGATTGTCAGATTGGAGGGGCTTTTTTGCTGAAAAACTGAGTGGGGTACAGAGATTTTTCTTTAAGTAGTGTTGTGCTTGGAGAAGTGACTATCTAGTACTTACAATTTCCCATTTCTGCAGTAAGATAGTGCTTCACAATTGTTAATACTTTCAGTATCAGAACATATTGGAAAAGTTGTAAGGAAATCTTGTTATACATATATTAAGACAGAGAACATAAAGGTGAAAAGGAAAAGAAAATATTTAACCACATTAAGAAAATTTTATTTTGGGGCTCAGGATACTATTTATAGATCATTGAATTTTTATCCAGTTCTTATGATGGGTTGACCTAAGACCTTTTGCCTACTTTTTGCAGTATAGATGTTGATTGCCTAATGTTAGTTACTCTGAACCTGTCCTACAGCAAATAGAGAGAAGTAATTTACAAAGGGCACTACCTGTCTTACGTAGGTAAATAGCACAGGTGGGATGAATCAGCCTGCGACTTAATCTATAAAAAGAACCCAAAATGTCCATGTGTGATTTTAATGGCTAAGTTTCATATATGGAGAAAATGATTCAGTTTCTTAAGCAGAGATATCTGGTACCATTTTAAATACTTGAGGGTATGCAGGGCCTCTTGCAGATGCAGCACAAGAGCACAGGATGCCATGTGGAACCAACAGCCAAAGCTGCCACAAATGCTGCACTAACAAGGGCTCCATCTTTAAATGGAAAGGGGTTGAACTCGCCTGTGGCAGCAGTAGGGCTGGGCCAGGACAATCCTCTTCCTGCTCAGACTGGGCTACCACTGTTAAATGCCATTATTTATAGGTCTAATGAGAGAGGAGCAAGAGAGTGAGGGGCCTCAAATGAGTTAATGAATAAAACCATGTAATAAATTTGGTATTGAGGACTGGAATCTGAGATCTCTCCTGGCCATTTCTTCAAGCATCCCAGCCTCAGCTCTAGGGAGGACTGCTTGAGCCATTCACACTCGCAGGGGCAGCTCCAAACTCTTCTGCAGTAGATCACTACTAGCCTTGCACTCTTTAATGTGGGTCAGCATAAGTGCTGAAGAGGATTTGATATTGAGGCTCTGTAGGTGCGTAGTCCACTTTTCCAGGAGCACACAAAAATCTAGAGAGCTTGGCTCACACACCACATGCCTGCTTTGAGTTTGAATTCTAATAAGATTTCATGAATTATGTAGGCAACACAATGAGAACATTTGAAATAGTGCTTGCATCTGCTATGAGACTTAAAATTTAATGGATTTTTAAGTAATTAGCATGAACTATTTACCACACTGAGTTATACTGTAGGAGTAGCTGAATATAAAAATAAATATGATAATAATATGCATAAAATGCTCATTTCTTGCAGCCTTATATTTTATATTAAAAAGGCAGCACTTAAGCAGACTATCTAAGTTGACAGGGACAGTATGAAATAATGTCTTGCCTCTGTTCTCTTTTTTTTTTTTGTGAAAAAGAAATCTTTTGTTATTTACAAGATGACAGAGTAGTTTTACAGTATCTTTGATGTGACATAAGGCAGCACATCCACAATCTAGCTTGTCACAGCCATTTTTAATACACATGGTATATGCTCAGTTAATCTAGGATGCTCAATGAATGATCCGTTTTTTGTATTTTTTCCTGGAGAGCCCAAAGCTCTGCAGTTAAGGAACAAGAGTGGAAGTCAAAATTTCCTGATCTTCGTGCCTCTGTGTGCCATTAGCTGTTTTAAAAGGACCATTTTCTTTATGGAGACAGGCCTAGCAAAAAAACACCCACCAGAATTTAAAGAGCACTTCAAATTAGAAATAATATGTATATATTTTTTTAACTGTGTAGATGATAAATTATTAGGCAGAACTGGAGCACTGGTAAGTTTTTCCTCTTCGTGTAATAAGTGATTCTTTAAAAATGTCTCTTTCTTTTGATGGGCAGTGAAGTCTATATAATAAATGACCAAATATATGATGAATCCACCTAAGCCAAGTGGAGATTCCATCACTGTCTAATGATGGGCACTTTTCAGAGCAATGCCTTTCAGAGCGAAAGCAAGGAAAGACATCTGGAATGTGAAAGGTCTTGATTCCAGTTTGACTCTCTACCCATCAGGTTAAGATAAGTAACTGAGCTCCTCATAGACATATAGAATAAAAGGTAACATATTTGACAGGAATCTAATATATGGGGATCTAGACTCTTTCCTCTTTTTACAATTTAGACTTGGGAGTTTCCAAATGAACAATAAAAGCATAAATAAAGTCCATCACTGATCACCATATTGCTTTTTTCCTCTAAAGATTGATACACAATTTCAACAGGAAAAGTGATGAACCACAACGTGGTGTCTTATTATCTGCTCTTAGGGCACCTGATTGCAGAATCAGTGAAAACTCATTGGGGAGAAGACTGGCCCTCTCCCAGGAATCCCATTTCCAAAGCAAATGTGCTAACCTTTTCTCCATGGCAGCAGAACCACCATGTTGAAAAATGGAAACCATGTTCCCTGATTAAAATTTGTCAAAATATGATGATTATGATAGTGAAAATGATGACAATGACCACAGAGTCTGGGCTCGTGTAACAATTTAGATGATGTTTTGTCAGTTAGGGATGTTGTTAAGCTTTTACAATTTCCCAAAATCTTTCAGAACAATTAAGGAAAAATTTGTTAAATCCTGAAGTAGACATGAAAATTTTCTGTAAAATTATCCAGCTCTTAGACAGATCTTGAATAAATTAATGGAGAAAATTATTCATTTATTCTAACAGTTTTGATTCAAAATTTATCAATACAAATATAAGTAAAAATCAAACCTTTAAAATGTGCAAGTCTTCAATATGAGTTCCAGTCTTCATCCTTAAAAAGACTATATATTAAAAAATGGTCTTATTGCAGTTGAAGGAGAGTAGGAGAAATTCCAGAAGACATAGAAGAATAGTTCCCATCATATCTGAAGATAAATTCTGTTCCCATTGGTATCCAGTGCTCTACAGGTTCCAATAAAATTTGGTCAAACATACATTTCAAGGCAGTTTGTCACACAGGTTTTCAATTTTGTGATGTTTATGACTTAAAATGTTTGTGGTTTTGTTTTTTTTTTTTCCTTGGGCCAGCAGGAACAAATTATACCATGGAAATGTGTGCTGGTCCCAGAGGGCTAAATGCTTTGCACTCTTTCACAAAGACCTCCTCTGAGGGACACTGGCAGTGACACTGATGGGATCCAGGATGAACCATTTTCAGCTGCCATTCTTGAGCTGTAAAGGTGGAGTTGCTCTGTTATAGTACCTTTTGTGTAGAAAATACAAAATATCAATGATGTATTTGCAAGGATGCCACAGACTCTTTAAAATGAATATATATCTTCAGTATTCTCTCAAGTGCTTAGGATATCCTGAAGAACTTTATCTTCCATCGACAAATAAATAATATGCCTAGAGATAATACAAAAATAATTTACTTGTCAAGGTCAAATATCTTGGTGTAAGAAGTAAATATAAAAAAAGGGCATAATAGTAAGGATATCTATTCCAGATCCTGTTTTCTATAGTATTGTATTTTGAATTTGATTGTGCTTTAGATGTACATGATTCTTTACAGAGGCAAAATTATCCCTAATTTCCTACCTAGCAAACTTGGCTTTGGATATCCAAGTCAGGCCAACTGGGAAGCTTGAAATTACTTTTAAAAGGATTTTTTGATTTTAAAATGTTTTAATTTGTCAGCAAAAGAGTTTATATCTTACAAAGAAATGTGAGTGCTGGAGAAAGAAAAAAAAAAGGAATAAATTACTCTAACATCTAAAAGATATATCATCATAACAAAGCCAAAGGAAACGGGTGGTTAAGGGAACAACTCCAGCCATTATATCGTCTCTACCACAGCAGGTTCTTGCCCCAGGCAAGCAGCAAACACCCAAGCAGACTGTTTTGCAGGATGCTGCAACTGCAGCAAGGTCAGGTGCAGGTTGTATGTTGCTGCCTTGGCACTTCAAGATATTTCCAGCCAGTGACAATGAATTCAGACTCTTTCAGACTATATTTACAGCTGCAAATGAAACAAGCCAGGGAAAACACTAGCATGTTACATTTTGACCAAGATCATGTAAATTGTTCTGGTTGTCTGCATCTGAAGGTTTCTGTATATGACATGGGAGGACAGGGAGTATGGAATCAGGGGGAGGGATCTTTCCTCTGCTCTGCAACACGTCCTCCCTTCCTGCAATCTGTTCCCTTCTATAAAGGGATTTAATCAACAGGCACACATTGTTTTTCTTCTTTATGAACCTATCTTCTCAGACATCAGCTGACTCACATCCAGAGAATATATTAATAAGCTAAAACCAACCTTTCCACCACAAGAGGCTACAGAGCAGAACTCGATTCTTTTTGCTTGTAAATAAAATTGCAGCACCTGTCCTGTCACTTAGACTGTCATTTTGACTGATTTTTTTTTCTGGATTAGTACTATAGTTGCAGGCTGGTGACTTTTTGACCCATGAGAAAAAGACAATGTGTAACAGTAGTATTTAAATAGCTCCCAAGCTGAGGCTTTGATTGATCTACTCTGAGTTGGAATTAATTATTCCATTTATTAATGTTTTCTGTTGAGCTGAAACTCTGAAAGCTGAGGATCCTAAATTAATTCAGATTGAACACAAGACATGATTAAAACTGTGACAAGAAGTCCAGCTAAAAGAAGGTAGCAGCTGAACCTCCACTTGAATGGTCCGTGCATATCAAATGCTGAATGTGGGAATTCTACTCAGGGAATAGTCTGAGCTGTTTATTGTTTTGGGGCTTTTTCCCACCTTCACGTGTTCATTAAAGAAATGGCACTAAGAGGAAGAACATGATACAATACATGAAGTTTTCTTCAAAAGCTTGAGACTGTGGCAGTCCAATCAGTTTTGGTCTGGAAAAAAAAAAAAGATTAATCTAGGAAATCCTTCTCCATTACAGTGAAAAAGGTTGGAATACTATTAGAAGTCAGAATGCTACCCTCTTCATTTCTTATTTTGAACCTTTTTTTTGCATTTGTTCTCTAGTAGACTCAAAAATAGTTGCAAGTGCTCAGAGAAGTAATAAACCAATACTGCAGGGAGCCCACTTGGCTTATCTCTTTTCTTGCTACCTATTTTTCAGTACCAAGGGGTCAGCTCTTCTGATAGCTGCTCACATCTACTTTCTAGATTTCAAAGAAACTGTCCCTGGCTACCTCTTCAGCTTGGGAAAAGATCTAAAGGAACAGAGATGCTTTGTTCCTCTCCTTTATATCCCATCTTAAAACTTTCCTTTGTCACATTGGCTGTGATGATGCCGAGTGCTGTCTCTGGGGCACAGGAGATCATTTGCCTCAGCGATTAATACAGCCTGCACTGACTTGATTTTTGATGAAAAGCTTTGAAAACACTCATTTTCTGAAAGCTTATTTAAGTGTAACTGATGATTCTTTAGATTTCCTTCATACACAAGCTGTTCTTGATGCTTTCAGAGACAGTCATTGCTTTAGGACTCTGGCTTTGGCACTCATACAGATCTTGCATAAGTTACCAAATTTCTACCAAGAACCTTTGGTATGGGTTCACAATATTTGGAAGAAGCAGTCTTGAATGGAGACTCCTAGACTAAACAGCCTAAAGGTCTGGTCCCAAATGTAAGCAAATGTTACAAAAGAAGCATCAATTATACATTTAAATCAAGCACTGCCACTGGGCTTGGTCTCCATTCCTCCAGAGATATCTGTTAATTCTGCTAATGAATGAGTGTTAAAAGTTCTGTGCCTGATTCCTAGAACCTCTTATGGTGACAACTGCATGGTTCAACCTTGTATGGGAGAACTTTTAGCTCAATGCAGTAATTCATGCTTATGAGGTAAAGAGCAAGATGGTGGTTATTGCCTGCCCTCCTCCCTTGCAAATCTGCTGTGCTAACCTCATTATCAAATAACCAAGAATTCTTGAGCCCTCTGATATGCCTGATTATCAACATGGTAACCATGACAGTCACTCAGTAGTTGTAATATTGGAATTTTAAGTCCCATTTAACCCATTTGAACGTAGCTCGATAAACTTAATGGGTTTAATTATGGGAATCCATAATTAGTTAACATGTTAAAGCAAAAGACATTTCCTTGAACTTCTTGCAATGTATACATTTTTACAGATATCTTTTCTAAGGTATCAGAGTGCCAAGTTGCTTAAGTGGGTGCCTTTCTGTGAAATCCTGGATTTTCATTATACCATTTACTCTAAGAGCATACCTTGACAAGAGAAAAAATGACGTGAAGATTCAATATCAGCTGCTGTAAGATTAAATAAAACAGCTGCTATGAAAAAAAACCCCTAAACCTACATTGCCAGAGCAGAAGGGGTCAAACAATAAAATACCCATCATCTCCTGTCAAAGTAAATCACACTAACACGTTGCTATGGCACAGGCGTTATGAGATACTTGATAGCAATATTTTTAAGATGTGAAATCTGTATTATCTAGCAATAAAGGAGGCATGGAGAGAAGTGTTTATCTCCTGTTATGAACATGCATCTAGGAGAAGGCAGGTGACATGTATTGCCCAGCATGTGACTTTAATTTCCTGTGATCAAAGTTAGGTCTGTATTTTTCTCCTCAAATTCTCTTATAAAAATCACTACTTGATAATGTTATCTGCTTTGATCCATAAATTTAGCAAATACTTTTTACTAGTTCCTACAGGCCTCATGGTAGCACAGGGATGGTCTGCATGGGACCTGCTGGAGCTGAGCTACCAGTTGAGCACCATCGATGAGACAACTGCGGCCCCGTCAGTGCACTCCAAAGATTCAGTGATGAGTCATCAAAAATTCCTTCTCTGTTCTCCCTAACCTGTTCCATGTGACAGATATTCTCTGAAGATGTAAACTAATCCGGTCCCATAGCCTAAGCTACAGAGGGATCAACTTCATCTCTGATCCATGAAAAATGTTTGCATGAGGGGAAGAAAAATATTATCTTCTTTCCTCTTAATTCACTAGCAATTTGGCCTTGTGAAGCCAAGCTCAGGAGACAAAATACATTTTCTGTGTGTGTAGTGGTGAAGGTACTGGAACAAGGATAGAACAAAATTTATTACTTTAGATTCAGTACCTTTGTGTTTTGCTTCTGGGTCATGTTTACGACTGACTTTAATTTGCCAGGGACCCAGGGTGGTGTTTCCTTCCTGGGGAAGGCACAATTTTGCCGTATGCTTCCTGCTCTATACAAACCTCACCAGCCCTTAATCCAACAAGTTGGTTTAATCACTGATTTTCTCTCTGTTTTGTTTCTACATACTGAGCATAATCAGAATCTGTTCTGGTCTTTAGGCAACAAACTACCACAAGTAATTATTAAAGTGTTTTATTACTCTGCTGCCAATTACCCAACTGAGAACATATAAGGAAGACATTGGATAGAGAGGAAGAAATGACACACAGGGAATAGATTTGATTAAATATACTGAAACACAATGTCATCTTTAGACCTAGACCATTTCATTATCATGATAGCTTTTTTTTGGAATTTAAGAGTATACTGATAGTAACCAGGCAGTAAGTTTGCATGTGAAGTCAGATTTTCTAACTGCAAAATTATTATTTTTTAGATTTTGCTTCTATTCTTTTCTTTTTTTCCCCCCACTTTTCCATTTTCATATCATATTTTTCACTGCTCTTCTAAAACTTCACAAAAACTTCTGAGATCTCCATTCTCCCATTCCACGCCTCTTGGAATCTGCAAGTCTGAGCATAACCAGAGTTTGCATTGCCAAAAGAGCAGACATGGAAATGAAACACTTCTGATTTCTCTCACCCAGAATTTTTTAGCTACAGTCCATCTGCTCACCAGTGCCTATTTAGGAATGCACAACACCTTTTCCTTCTTCCATAGCAGCCAAACTGAACAAGAGTGGGTGGAAATATTAAAATTACACTTTTGAACCAAACTGTAACTTTTTATTAAATGAGAGGGGGGGAAAAGTGACATGTCTCATTTATAGTTTCTGAGCTGTAGCTGAAAAGGCAAAATCTATCCGGCAAAATAGTCATGACTATATTTTCAGTAGTAAGTAGAATTTTGCATCTGACACCAAAAAATAGCCCCTTGAGTAACCAGCTCATATTGACTGTAGTCCATTGCTTGAAAAAACAAAAGATCATTTAATGACAAAAAGAGTTTTTACAGGGATTGCAAACTTCTGCTTAAAGATGGAGGGCATAACTTGGTTCTACTGAAAGCTACATACATTTAAAAGTTTGGTTTTCAAATTATTCACTTAAAATTATTACATTTGATATTTCACCCAAATAAAAAAAAATGTGAAAGCAAAATTTGGCACTGATTTTGAAATGGCAGTTAGAAGCAATAGTCAATGGAGTAAAATTTCAAATGTACACAGCTTGAAGAAAGGAAATATTATTCTCACATTTCTTTCACCAGTCCATTATATCACAGAATTCAAGTACTTTCCCACATTCTATAGCGAAAATTTTACTCCTCTTACCTGAAATAATATAACTGGGATTACACAAAGGAGATGCTAGACATGTTAATGTATTGTTGCTTTCACTTCAGATTGCAATGGCTGCTGTCACATTACACTGCTTTTAAAGACATACCTATGTTCTACTGCTGCCATGCCTGTGCTTCTCATAAGAGGTACAAACCATAAGCCTTGTACACATGTGGTCATAAAGAATCTCATTCAACCAACTACTTACATCCTTCAGCTTTTACTGTGAATGTCGCAATAAAACTTTTACGGGTCTGAATATTTTCTGAAGTCCAAGGAAGAAAAATATAATTTTTACGCATCACCTGAAATGTAGTGTCTTCAAATTATCATTAGCTACACACCTGAAGATCAACACCCCCCAAATTATTAATTATTTTGATGATGTCTATTGAAGACCAACAGTGATAGAAAAGTGAGCTAGATAAACATATGTTGCACCTGCAACAATGATTAATACTAATAGTAGCTTTGGATGCCTACAATCATTTCAGATGAGACTGTTTATTTGACTACTTTTTCACTTTGAAAATTGTATTTGAAAAGTCCATGTAGTTTGCCCGTAGGCATCATAATATGATGCCTGAGGTTGAAAATAAATAAAATTGCTACCTCCAGTAAATCCTTTCATGAGAAATACTGTGTAAAACTCATCCTCATATAATGAAACATTAAGTAAGGAATCTATGTCTGTAATTTGAATTTGAAAGCATCTAGACAAAGATCTCAGATTTTAAAGAAGAATGCAGAGGTTTATTAGTAAAGATAATCAATCTTTACATGCACATATTTGTTTTGGCTGCAGAAGTTTGCGGTATTAGGCACTTGTGCATAGCTAGAAAGTTCCATTTGTATAATTGATTTCCATACTTGAAACAGTCACTATAATCTGTTCTTAATAGAGTAAGCATTCAGCTGTGGGAGACAGGTCACCCTGTCATGATTCTGGTTGTGCTTATTTCCCTCCACTGGTTGTAAAATACCAACTTGACTGGTCATCAAACGGTGAAGTCTGCAGCTCTCAAAGGCAAAGCTGTGGAGGTCAATCCCACCAAAAATGCTCCGAGTTTCCTTAGACATAAAATGGTAATTTTTAGCCAATTTGTTTGTCTAGAAGTATACCTTTTCTTTGACATGTGAACAGCAAGCAGGTCCACCTAATATATGCCAAAATTTGACCTCATTGTTTAATAGTTGTAGTTCTTCAGGTGTCATTTATCCACTGACTCACCAGATATGTATGCAATACTTTCCTATGGCTGTGTAATGTATCCTTTTCCCTCCACTCAAAGCTTGATATTACAGCAAAAAAAAAAGACCAAAAAATGAAAAGATTTTATTCAGTGGGCTTCAGACACCTTAAAGGACCCTGAAAAAGACACTTTTCTTATTAAATATACAATCCCTGCTCTTCCAGCATTATGTAAATTGGCAGTAGAATTGTTTGTTTTGAACTGCCCTTTATGCTATCGTAACTACTCTTTTTATTTGCTCTTTTGTGTCAAATGCTGGATGTCAACTCCCTGACATACTTCACATTAGTGACTAAATGATAAACAACGGAAGCCAAATGATCTCCACTCTTTCGTTGTCCTTACAGTAACCCTTCGAATACGATGTTTTGAATAAGTTGCTCTTTCTGAAAGTGTCGGGTTGCCATTATTCTGGAAAGCAGGACATAGTCCAAGTAATTCACATGCCTCTTGAGCATATGATTCAGTGAGTGGCTGGGATTTTTTCTATATATAAAATGATACCTTATCATAGTGCCATTATAGAAAGACTTGGATAGAAGCTCTTAACTCTTACTAGGGGTGTCACACTTGACTGCTGCTGTCTGTAGCACTGAGTCCAAATCCCCCCCTAGTGTGCTGGGTCAGACATGCAGATATGCATCTCTGCAGTTGGTTGCTAAAGATTTCTGTAGAAAGGATTTCTGGCATCTTGCCTTGCAGATGTGGCACCTCAATCATTCTCCTTGAATCACGAGCTGACTACTAGACTAGACTTGCAGGAAAATCTGTCTAAGCACTGTATGAAATTTTTCAAATCCTAATATCTCAGAGCCATAGAGTGGCGGACCTTGAAAAGCCTACAATTCTGAGCAGGAGTTCCTGTTGCCTTGGAAATGCAAGGAAACTGTTGAAGCTGAAAATAAGTCTGATGGTATCAGAGACAGAGTTGGTGTCTATTAAGACCTTGGAGTAATAAGGAAATTTAACCTTTATACCATGTTGATTTACAGATGAGGTATATCAAGATTACTATTGTTGCTAGCTCCATTTTCCAAAGGAGAATATTAAGCCTGCAAAGTTGAGAGACTTAAAGTGGGGCTTTGGAGTACATACAAATCCCTGCATAGGCAAATTAAGACTGTTCTTGAAAAAGTTATCTTCTGAAACATTCAATAAACTGTAACATTATATATCAGCAAATTAAAAAAAAAAAGTGCAACATAAGTAGATTTAAATATCAGTACTTACCAGATGATACAAGGATTTCTGAACTTGGGTAAAGCCTTGTGTTTGACCTCCCAGAGAAAAAAAAAAACAGAGTAGTATGGGTGAGAAAAAAAAAGAATTATCTAAACGTGCATTTAGGGCTTAATGCTCTCTCTGTGTTTAACAAAGTTGTGCAGGGTGGCTGGTTTCTCCGGCTGGCCAACATCAGACACATGAAGATGTATATTTAAGTACTCTGCATTTGAAACATTCAGGGACGAGAATTAGACAAGACACAGACAAGCTCAAACACCTCCCATGTTTCCTATCTGGTAATTTGATTTCTCTGTACTGTCTCTGACAGGTCCCCTATCTTGATAATAGGAGAATGAAGCAAAAATTACATGTACTGTGGCACACCTTCACAGATGTGTTTAGAAGCAGGCCGTGAGATTTCAACACTTCTATCACTCCTTGATTTCCCGCCTATTATTTTTGGTAGGACTAACCTCAGCTTAGATACCTAAAACTTAGAGGTCTAAATCTGAGCTAGGCTGCAATCATGGGGGAAAAAATAGCTCCAACGTGCAAGTCAGCTGAAGCTAGGAGATATGTCTACAAGAGGTAAAATTACCTATCCTCTAGAGGATTCTATTTCTCTACATTGACCATAAAAGGGTCTGAGAATTACTTGTTGAAATTCACTTCCCATATGTATGTCTGATACATCCCACTGCTTAAGCTTTTTTAATCCAGCTCTGACACCTCAGTTCTAAATTCTAGAACCTGTGTTTACCAAAGCTTCAGAGGTTATAGCAGCTGTGGTGTCAGAAAGTATACCTCAAATTTTCAGGACCAGCAGACTCTTCAGAGCCCTATCTCACCTCTGATTTCCTTTCTGTCATTCTCCTGCTGTAGCTTCTTGATGGTGCAAATTCCACGACCTCAAGAACAGGAGGCCACAAAGTACAAATTAAGAAAGGATGATTCTGAAACAGCTTTGGTCTACTGGACCAAATAACCTCATGGCTAGTGTTTTGAGAGATGGGATAAGGAACTTATTTCTGTTTCCTTACTTGGAAGAAATGGTTGAATCAGAACCCACTGTTATCATCTGCCAGATGACAGTATCTTCTTAAAAGCTTTTCTATTTAGTAAAAAATTCTACATGAAACAGGCCTTCTGTTTCCTGGTTTGGTATTTTACACTATAATTCACTGATTTCAGGTGAAGTGACTTCCATGCCTCGCTGTCTACTCACAGCCAAAGTGTTTTCAAATTGCTTTAGTGGTAAAATGTCCACAGAAAGCCAGGAAAGTTTTAAACGGCATAAATAAAAATTTACAGGTCAAAATTTCAATTACATCAGAAAAATACAAATATATTTTGGAAAATAAAATAAAAAAATAACCCCCCCAAGCAAACAAACAACAAACAAACAAAAACCACCCAACAACAACAAAAGCAAAACAACAAACAAAAAAAGCAAACAGAAAACCAAACCAACCAACCAAAGAAAGGAAAAAACAAAAAACCCTCAACAAAACTCAATTAGTTTCACATTATCTTGTCCAATTTTCCTTTTACCTTTTCTAATGTTGATCTTTCTTCAAGAAAAAATTACATTTTAAGAAGAAAAACTTAATAAAGTTTCATTAAAAATGTCAAAAATGAAATGTTATGACATTATGAAATTGAAACATTTAATTGAGAACAGATGTAAGTATAATATTTTTACTTTTAAAATTGCCTCCTTTTTTGTGCAAAATTGTTCACATGAGTTGATAATCCTTTATACAGAGAAATTACTATTCATAGAAAAAAATTGTCACTCAATTCTACAAGAACACTTCCTAGAGAATAGGTGTAGGCCCTACCTTTCTTTTTCACTAGTTTGTCCTTCCTAGTTCTGGTGTTTCCCCACTTATCTCAGTACTTTCTGCAAATCCCAATCTTATCTGCCTGAGTTATCCATCTGTCTAGAGTGTTGATGTTTAACTCAGAGATGATACAATACTTGGCAATATTATGCTTAAAAATGGGTGTAGCGCTCCCCCTCATTTCATTTCTAGCTAGCTTTTTTGGAAACATGCAGAACATTGCCAGCTCATTGAGACAGTGCAGTTAAAAAATATTCAGCCAATGCAGAAGTTCAAGTTATATGAAATTACAGCACTGAGAATCTTGCCCACCATTTCTTCTGTGAAAAGTCAGCCTCTGAAATAAATATGGTTCTTCCCACAGTTGTTCATATAATGAAAATGTCACTATTCTACTGGCAATCATTTGCAAATATTCCTGTTTTCTAACAGTCAGCATTTGGAAGGCTGGAGCCAAAGTTTTGTGTAGAGCATTTCTTAGAATAATGCATTCTTCTTTCAATTCCCTGGGTGTTGCAGAATTCTATGTGGAAGATGACATTTTGTTTTTCTCAACAGCTAACAGATTTTTATTCACATATTATTCCTGTGAACTTTCAGTTCCTTTTCCTTATGGAATGAACTGCCACTCACATTTTAAATGACTCATTCTCTCCTTGGGTGAAGTGGTCTATTTCTTACACTGCTTATTGCAAGATACAGCCCCTTTCTTTTAGCTACATGCCATCTAATCTTTGCAACACTCTCAGCTGCCCAGTTTTCTCGTAGCAAGAATATTCATTACATTTTTCCCAATAAAAGACTTTTGCTCTATCCCAGAGATATTGTAAGTGACTTTAAACTTATCTGTAGATCTGGGGATGCTATGGCTATGTATCCAGTCGCGAGAAAATTGTCAGATAATTTTGATTCTCCAATAAAATAGGCCCAGTTTGTAGTCAGTAGAGGTTTTGAATTGCTACTTTCCTTTTGTGAATATTATACATTATTCATGCAGTAAGTATCTGCAAAATGAAATAAAGTAGCTGCCTAGACTGTTTACACAATTCACCTCCTCTTCCTGGACTACTCTGGTACATTTGCAAGAAGACAGAGCTTGTGATTGATATTTCCAGCTTTTGTTCTCTACGCAGCAAATTTTGGTACAGACACTATACCAATACCATTATATTTATAATAACAAATATGTTCTACTCTGAAGTTCTGCTGTGCAGTTTCAGTGATTATTAAACAGAGTCAGAAGTTATACAGCTATAAAGTGGCTGATGGTACCTTAGTAGTACAAAATGTTAACAAAAGATATAAGTTTATCTTAATCATAATATTTATATGATGATAACATCAATAGAAGGAAAATTAATCAGGATAAAATGAGATAAGGCACATGATGAAACAGAAGGTGATTTGATACAACCAGTGCAGCTTTACCAAGGGCAAGTCCTGCCAGACTTAGTGGCCTTCTATGACGGAGTGACGCCATCAGTGGACAAAGAAAAGGGTTACAGATGTCATTTATCTGGAATTCTGTAAAACTTTTTGACACAATCCCCCACAGCAAACTTCTCTCAGTTGGAAAGACATGTAGTTGATGGGTGGACTGTTCAGCAGATAAGGCAGTGGTTGGACAGTCATGTCCAGAGTCCTGATGGACAGAGTCCCAATGGACATCAGTGACAAGTGGTTTCTCTCAGGGGTCTGTACTGAGACCAGTGTTATTTAATATCCTCATTAATGACACAGGTGAAGGGACCAAGTGAGCACTCAGCAAATTTGCAGATGACACAAAGCTGAGGGATGCTGTTGGCACCCCTGAAGGATGGGATGCTGTCCAGAGAGACCTGGACAAGTTTGAGCAATGGGACCATAGGAATCTCATGAGGTTCCAACAAGATCAAGGAGAAGGTGTTGCAGGTAGGTTGGGGTAACTCCAGGTATCAGCACAGTCTGAGAGCAGCCCTGCCCAGAAGGACTTGGGGGTGTTGGTAGATGAGAGGCTGGACATGACTCAGACATGAGCATTCCCAGCCCAGAGAGCCAAATGTGTCCTGGGGTGCATCCAAAAGCCTGTGGGCAGCAGGGGAGGAAGGGAATTCTCCCCTTCTGCTATGGCCTGGGGAGAGCCCACCTGCAGGGCTGCATCCAGCCCTGGGGTGCCCAGAACAGGAAGGATATGGACCTGTTGGAGCAAGTCCAGAGGAGGGTCATCAAGATGACCAGAGGGATGGAGTACACCTACCATGAGAAAAAAGACTGAGAGAATTGGGATTGTTCAGCGTAGAGAAGAGAAGGCTTCAGGGTGACCTAATTTTGGCCTTTTAGTACCTGAAGGAGCCTACAGGAAGGATGGAGAGAGACTATTTACAAGTGGAATGACAGGACAAGGGGGAATGGATTCAAACTGAAAGAGAGCAACTTTATATAAGATATTAGGAAGAAATTCGATATTGTGAGAATGGTGAGGCACCCGAACAGTTGCCCAGAGAAGTTGTGGATGCCCCAACCCTGGAAATGTTAAAGGCTAGGTTGGATGGAGCTCTGAGCAGCCTGGTCTAGTGGAAGGTCTCTGCCCACAGCAGTGAGACTGGAATCATCGTTTAGGTTCCTTCCAACCCAAATCAACCTGTGATTGTGTGGAATGCTAAAACAGAGTGCTGAAAACTTTGTCTGTCCAAGGTAGAAATTCACCTTATTCATTCACAGAATAGGGTCGATATTATTGTCTTTCCTTCAAAAAACAGCCTTTAGAGAACATGCAGACATTTCTCTCAGGCACTGTTTGAGAAAAACAATTATTTCCTCTGGGCACCACACTTATTTGTTGTGTTTCTAGGCAGTGAGGGGCAAGGACAAAGGAAAGGCTGCCTTTCTCATCATCAGTTCTAGTTATAACACAAATTAATGTTTAAGAAGCACTATTGAGTCCAATCCAGACCAAACATCCAGATAGGGGGGCCCCCTGGGGCATGAATGCCATCACACCAATGTGTAGGCTAAACAAAAATTGAAAAAAATTACTGTATTGTAAAAAGGATTTCTATAGCACCACAAGAAGATCTTGTATATCTTGCTAGACCAATAAAACAACATTATTTTATCTAAACTATAGAATTTGATGGTAAGATATCTGCATAGTGATACTATGTGCCATGAATCATATTGATTTACAGTTCTTTACAGGCAGAATACATTTTTCTCAAGACAGAAGACTTGAGAACATTTGGAACCCCTAGAGATAGGCAACACCTCAAGTGTTGCTGGTATTTGAAATTTGAGACTCAGGTGCTTATACCCATATGTAGTTCTAATGCTTTATCTACATGAATCCTGCCACCATGACCCCAGATCTTGGCAGAGACATATTGACCTAATTTCAGTTGGGAAAAAAAAATTGGGAATCATGGTGTTTGTCAGGAATGTGGAGAAGGGCAGCAGCACTTGCAAAATAAATATAGCAGAAATAGCTAAAATAAACAATAGAGGCAGGCTTTTAGGAATGCTACACCTAAAAGGCTTCAGATTTGGATTTTCCAGTTGTCAGCATCAGGTATATTTCTTTTCCAGCCTTGCTCAAAAGACACTGGAGATATGGAGACTATAGATGACTTGTTAGGACTGGGCTGATAGAAACTAAATCATCTGTATTCAACAAGAAGCTCAGGCTTAAAATCTCCACTGAACTGATATTTCTTTTGGAGGTAATATTGATCTCTGATGTATCTGTCATTAACCTGAGAGGTGTAACTAATCCCATTCATTCCAAAAAGTGTATTTTTGAAGTTTTTGTAATTCTACTACCTTCTGTGGGACTACACACCTGCTTGAGATGAAACACATGCTTCTGTGCTTTGCTGAATATGAGCTTTGGATTTAGCAAAAGCTTAAAGACTGACAATAATAATAACAATAAAACTGCTATAATTAAGACAGTGACACTAAGATGGTTACCGCTGTGGCTACACTGAGCCATATATACGGTAACATACAGCACAGTAACAGTAATTACACACTTCGCTAGCTTTTATTGTAATGTATGCTATAGTGCAACCTAATTTCCATCCTGTGCATATTAACCCAAGATACATTTAGAGTGTTTACTACCTGGGTCGTTTGAACAGGAATGGGGATTATGTGTTTAATGTGCATGTAGAATAAAAATAACATTTGCATTACTTATATGGAACCAGGAGTTATAACGAAACCTTGCACCTCCTAACCACAGGACTTTTGAATATTAACTTATTAAAACAGCCTGCTTTGAGACTGTATTCAAGCAAAGTTTTCACTTTACAACCTTACAGCCTTGAGTTCCTAAAATATTGCTTTTGTTGTCAGACCCCATTCAGGCAAGAGCTCATTATGTTCAAAGTCTAATCAATGTATATAATTGGAAGGCAAACAATGCTGAGCTACAGCATTGTCAAATTAAACCCAATTTTGAATACTGTAACTAGTTAAGTACTTGAGTGCTTCAGCAATTTATGTTATATGGAGTATCCAAGCAACTTGGCTGCATTTAAAAGAACATCATTGCTGCAACCCCCTTTTCCATCTGTGGGGTTTTTAACTCAGCTGTTTTAATGTGCTTTGGGCTGAGCAAAGGTGGTGTACAAGTTCTTGAGCCAGATGCTGTAATTCTCCCTCCCTTAAGCTCTGCAAAATTAAAAAGTTGTGGATTGGGCTGCTTTTGAGAAGATTTTCCTTATAGAATAGGAATGTATAATTTTGGCCAATACAGGATGATTCTTTCGTATTCATCAAATACAAAAGTGCATTCATTTTTCACACTAAAGTTGTGCAACTCAGCAGTCCTACTTAGTAGCTAGTGCAAAAATTAGGATGGTAAAACATATAAATCAAGATTATTGCTGATATCAGTGGTGGTAGCTGAGTTTCCAGCTCAGTTTTACTCCCTGTCAGCTACAAAAAAAAAAAAAAACCACTTGGTCATCTTATTTCTTCAGTCTCCTCTGTTTCTGCTTTCCCAAACTGTTAATTTCTTTATTTTATAAGAATCCGTGGATTTGTGACAGATATTTATGGCCTTGCCTTTGTTCTCAAATCTCTTCTCATTTGTGTTTATTGATTAGAAACCATGAATCAGACCGTCCCAATTAGGACTGAGGTATTTTTGCACATGCAAATCTGACAACTAAAAAAAATTTTTCTGGGAATAATGGTCAGTTATGTTCTCTCCCCTCAGTCATCTGGGAGACTGAGAGCCCCAACAAACTAGATAACTTTTGAATTTTTGTCACAGACAGAATTAAGGTCAAAAGTGACCATTTAATCTTCTACTATTATTTCCAACTCTATAAATTCTAACCATATGTATTTTAATTTTCAAGAACATCACTGAAAAGGGCAGATGCCTTTTCTCTTTTCTCCTCTTTTTAGACTATTTCTTTCTTGGTGCTATTAAGAGTCACATTCTCGTGGACTTTTATTTATTTACTTACTTTTGAACACCTTCAGATAGGTTCATTATAACTAATGGAGTAGTTCCTACACACACATTTACATGCAGTTAATGTGTATCATGCCATCTGGAACTAATGATCTTGTAGAGACAGCTTACTTGCTAATAAATCACTTTCAGCTGTACTTACACAGGCTTAGAAGGGTTGGTTTGGGGGTTTTTTTGCTTATTAACAGCAACAAATTTTTAATCCGTTTTCCAATTTTCCTATCTCTTTCAAATCCTTGTTAGGGTTCAGTTTTGCCATTTTTGCCCATGGAAAGAAGATCTAAATATAGCAGTAACACTACTGACATGACTGGACTTGTGGGATAGAGAGAAAATTCTTCACTTGATTTGTGACTCCACATTTGAATCCATACAATTATTGAGATTTACATAAGAAACAGGTTGTCCTCACTTTGACACAAAACAATGTATACCCACTTAAATATGTTTAATCTTAAACATAAGAAGAACTAATGCTGTTACAAATAATCATATTTTTAAAGTGTCTTAATGGATTATGTATTCAGGTATATCTGTGAAAATTTTCAAGCACAATTTTGATTTGGGACTTATGCTACTAAATAAAATGGCAATTTCTTTTTTCTCTTCATTTTCTTCACCCCATAAAGCTGGTAACAACCTGGATGCATTTATTCCAAGATTTTTAAGGAAATATCTGTTTTAATTCTGGTTTGCCCTTCATGGCAACATCTTCATCTTTTTTGTATAGAAACACATCTTTCAGTGCATGCAGTATATGATCCCAGAGATGACAGATCTAGGTGGGGGGCTCAGAACTATGTGGTCTCGGTGAAGCAGAACTAATTAGCACGAATATAAAATTGTACTGAGGCTTTCAGGACCCAAAAGGGCAACTTTATAGGCTGCTGCCCAATGCCATGATGTCATTCATGTTCAAGGAGTCTTTAACAGGGTGCAGTAGAATACTAGGTAAACACGTGTTCTGCTGAATTTGTGATGATAACACCAACAGTTTTCAAAAGATTTTTTTATGTTCTTGTGTTATCATGGTATAGAAAAATAGTTTTCAGGCTGCAGGTAGATGACTGTGTTTCTGACTCTGTCCCGGCTTAATGTTAAACTAGCTGTACAGAAGTGAATTTATGTGGGAGTGACATGAGTGGGTGACAAGGAGACGTGGGAAGTGAAAAAGATGGTCAAGGAATGGAAAAAGAAAAAAATCAGGTTTGAGATGAATGTGTTTAATGCTTCCTGAGGGGCTGCCATGCTCCTAATCACTAGGCGGCAATAAAGCAAACATATACCACATAAGCCAAATGTGCCTCAGCCAAATGTGACCTGTCTTAGGTTGCAAATGCAAGATGAAGCTGGGGGGGAGGGTGTATTCTATTGCTATCTGTTGACACTGGGTGGGACAGTTTTCTTTATCTCTTCCACAACCCGTCCTCCTTCCAGGGCAGATATCTTCTGTTAATGGGCCATTGAGTCTCACACGACTGATAAAACTATGTCATCCTATTGGGAGATGCTCCACCTAGAGGGAGGAGCCAAGCATTCCTACATGTATATAATCTGAGACGTGGAACACCACAGCTAATCTTTTACTGAATTCCCAGAGGAGCCCTTTCTACTGGATTCCCAGAGGAAGACCAGACCCTTCTACACCAACACTGCACCATTGGAGGAAAACTCCACCCTACTACAGGATCTCTGCTTCAACAGAACCACATCTGTCATTCCAAGAACTGCAGACACCATTTAAATTGGACTGCTACCAACACCCTCACTGACAGGGTGTCAGGGTGTATTCGAACTCTGTCAGCTTTTTTTTTTTGTAATACTGCACCTTATTCTAATTTTCTGATTAAGCTGTAGGTTGTTTTTTTGTTTTATTTTATTTATACTTAATAGTAAAGAACTGTTATTCCTATCCTCATATCTTTGCCTGAGAGCCCCTTTAATTTCAAAATTATAATAATTTGAAGGGAGGGGTTTTTATATTTTCTGTTCCAATGGAGGCACCTGCCTTCCTTAGCAGACACCTATCTTTCAAACCAAGACATGACCACAACTGGGGAAGGGGAAAGCTTTTCCTGGATGGCTGGAAAATGCTGGGTGTAAATCTCAAAGCACAGAATTATCTGCTTACATAAAACATGAACATGAGGCCCAGTAAAGGTTTGGTACAATGGTAATAGACTTATATTGACAGCAAATTTGGTCCTCAAGTTTCCAAAATTCATGGATGAAATAAGCTTAACATAGGGACGTCTGAAGTTTCGACCCCACCTCTACTCTTTCTTTTCTCTCATGTATCTGACACCTTACTCATTCTCAGTATGTCTTATTTTCCCTGTGTAGACCAATTCTGCAGCCTTTCTTCACGGTCTCTCGCATTCTAGCCTGGTTTCTCCTGTGGAATTAACTAATCATATTTCCCTTTTGCTAAGTGTAAGGGTTTCTTCTCTGAGACTGCAATCTTGTAATTAAAGAAAGCTTACAATGCCAGTGTCGATCACACTGCTCTAAAAGTGGTTAGCAATGACCTCAGCTATGTTCATTATGCAGCACTTTTCAGACTATGTTCAGGAAAGTAAAGCTTTAGGGACATGGATCTGTCTCAATCTGTAACTAAAGGTTTAGACAGTGCTCAGACTTCTGCTCCTGACCCATTCTTTTTTGTACTTTACAAGATAATATCCACATATGAAGAGTGTATGAAAGACTATGTTTTCTATTTTTGCTCAAAACATGCTATGCTACAAATGTCCCCTTAAGACCTAAATTGAAAGGAATCATAGAATGGTTTGGGCTGGAAAGGATCTTTAAAGGTCTAATTCAAACCCCTAGCAATGAGCAGGAACATTTTCAACCAGATCAGGCTGCTCAGAGCCCCATCCAGCCTGATCTTGAGTATTTCCAGGGGTAAGGCATTCAGCACATCTCTGAGCAATCTGTTCCACCATAATAACAAAAAATATCTTCCTTATATCTAATTTTATATCTACTTTAAATCTATCCCCTTTCAGTTTAAAATCATTACCCATTTTCCTATTGCATAAGGCTCTGCTAAAACGTTTGTCCCCATCTTTCTTATAAGCCACTCTTAAATATTGAAGGGTTGCAAAAAGGTTTTCCCAGAGCCTTCTCTTCTCCAGCCCCAGCTCTCTCAGCCTGACTCCATAGGAGAAGTGCTCCAGCCCTGTGACCATGTTTATGACCCTGCTCTGGAGTCTCTCTAGCAGGTCCACGTCATTAGTGTTTTGGGGATGCCAGAGCTGGATGCACTTCTTCAAATGGGGTCTCATGAATGCAGAGAAGGGAAGAACTACATTCCTTAACCTGATGGCCACCCTTCTTTTGACGCAGCCCAGGATGAGTTTGGCTTTCTGGAGTGTGATTGCACATTGCTAGGTCATGTCCAGCTTTTCCTCCACCAGCACCGTTAAGTCCTTCTCTGCAGGGCTGCTCTCAATCTGGTCATCTCCACAGAGCAATAAATAAAAAAATCATGCTATATGTTAAAATTATGATCTTCAGCCCTTTTATTTAGATGACTAGTATCAAAATAGTCTTCCCATAGAGTTTTCTAGAAAACAAAAATACAAACAAATAATATCAGAAAGTATTTTAACCTGCCCTTTTCCTTCCTCCCATTCTAGATAAAAAGAAGTGCAAGAAGACATAACTTTCTTGTGCTGTTTTTCAATACAACAGGTACATCTCACTCACCTCAAGTGAATGTTATCCTCAGAAATGTTCTTTTTGATTCCCAAATGATAAAAGACATGGTTAATAAAATACTATTTATTAATGCATCCTTCCACAACAACACTTTTAGCACACATGTGCGTTGTCATTTGAGCACAGTACAAAGACAACTAGGGTAGGTGGATCCCAAGTTGGTAAATCTGCATAAAAGGGTGGGAATTTGTTAGGTGGGGGTGAGGACCATCTAGATGCATTAGTATGATGCTTATGTGAAGCCTTGTTCTGGGTTTTTGTGTTCTATTTCTGAGCTGTCTCCTGTGAGATAGGCTCCAGTTGCAATGTTGATGTGATATAGGGTCTCCCTGAGAGTCTTAAGTCCTTTCTGCATAATATACACTATTTGAAAAGATTGCTTGTGAACACCTTTTTTTCAGAATTGTATCAATTTCTTACCAGCCAAGTTCATTGTGTAATTTGATCTATCACTTCAGTTCTCTCCAAACACAATACAAGCATAAGTGGAGACACAATTTTCTAAAGGAAGAGACATGAAATTAGTTATCTTTTTTGAAAATCAAATAAAGATAGGATCCAAATACCTAACATAGGTAGCTTATCTGGATGGACTGGATTTCTTTTTCAAAGCCTTCAGAGATACTTATCTTCCCCATTAACTATATTGGAAGACAGAGCATTTGTTTTATTAATGAAAGGTATATTATTCTCCTATTAGCCATAGAGAATACGATCCATGAACCTTTGGACTTTTCTGTTTGAGTATAAAATGTTACTTGGGTCACAGGTTAGGTTTTTGACCCTGTAGTAAAGATAATGTCCATGTTTCCTCTTAGTATATGATACACCTTTAGATTTCCAGATGATTACTATTGCTTCTAGGTTAAATCAATAAAATATTTTTTAATGTTCTTGAAATCATTAAATTCCAAGCAATCCAAGGGACCATTTGGCAGGAGTAGAAATTTCAATAGTATGGCATAAGATATCAACACCAAAAATCAAAGTCTAGCTGAAGTACTTTTATATTTAACCACTGCTTGAAGAAAGTGTTTTTGGCAAATATCAACTAATTATGTAGTGAAAATCAGTGTATTTATGACATTTTTTAATGTTAAAGTAAGAATGGTTTAAGCTAGGTGGAGCAGAGGATTCATATTTAAAATGGCCTCAATCTACCAGAAAATTGGTTCAAAATCGAAAAAATGTGATTCAACAAATGTTTATTTGCAGTACCTTGTGAAATCGATTACACACATAGAAAACAAAGACTCCCAACTAGGCAACACCACTGCAAAAAGCAGTGGAGCTAAAATGGACAGAAAACTGAACACAATATCCACAAGTTGTTGATAAAAGGGCAAATCGCCTTAAGCAATATAGGAAAAGTAATGTTGAAGAAAGACAACCAGGTAATTATTGTTCTCTATCCTGTGCTAGGGGAGGAAGCACTTAGGGTAATACCCACATTTCAAGAAGACGAAGATAAATTTGAGAGGATCCAAAGGAGGCACACAAAGATGATTAGAGGCTGGAAAACATCACCTGGGAGGAAATGTTCTAAATAATTAGATTTGCTTATTCTAGAAGAGGATGAATGGGGTTAAGTGAAAGGGAGGAAGTCTGCAAGAGGGGCATGTGGGAGCTGTGGTAAAATATGCAAAACATTGGAGTGATCTGTTATTCCCAGAGTCTACTGGGTTTGTGATACAAAAACTAATTTCCTTAATTCTTGAGAGAGTGAGACAAAGCAAAGTCTTTTTGTTAGATACTAGCATTTTTAAAATTAATTTTAATATTTTAAAATTTTAAAATTACTAATTTAAATATTTCTTAGGTTTTGATAATTTAATTAACTTTGCTGCCTTTTATTTTCTCCTTTTCTTTTGCCCAGTCTCTGGAAAACAAGAGCAAATAATTGTTCCTTAAGGAAAGAGAAAATCTTTTTTTTTTTAGTGAAGACCCATTTGCCCTTTCCCACTCTGAAAATGTTTTGAAAGTTTCAAAAAGTTTGAAAAGTGTAGAGGTGACCTGCATGAGGTATTGATGGCAATACTGAAACACAGAATCACAGAAGGTGAGAGGTTGGAAGGGACATCTGGAGGTCAGGAGGTCCAACCTCTCTGCTCAAGAGGAGCCACACAGAGGCTGATACCCAGGACCATGTCCATATGGCTTTTGGATACCTCCAAGGACCATGAGCTCCACAAGCTCTTTGGGCAACCTGTGCTACTTCGTCACCCCCACAGGGTGAAAATGTTTCCTGCTGTTCAGAGGGAACCTTCCCTGTTTAAATTTGTACTCATTGTCCTCCTGTCAATGGGCACTACTGAAAAGAGCCTGGCTCAGCCTCTGAACACCTTTCTTTCAGGAATTTACATGCTTTGATAAGATACTTTTAAGCCTTCTTTCTTCTAGGTTCAACAATTCCAGCTCTCTTAGTCTGTCCTCCTGGAGGAGATAATCTAATTCCCAGCCATCACACCAGTTTTCAATCCACGTGAAACAGAAAATAGAATAGAACAGAACACAGTAGATATATATATAAATATATAAAGATAAATATAATACATAAATACTATAGTTAACCACTTTCCTATTTGAAAGTGATTTGAGCAAATGCATTAGAACTTCCAATTAAACTTGCTGATGGAAATATGGCTCTCTATGATTCAGCTTGATTATTAGACTGATAAAACCTGCGACCTTCCTCATCTGCTTTGAATGGAAACCTTTCTTTTTTTCCATGAAAGTGAGATCACCTTCTAAGAATCCAGCAGCAAAGGTGGGAGATGGGGAGTTGTAGACTCTAAAGCTGAAGTCAGGTCATTTTTGAATCCAAGGACTTTCAGATATTTTATTTCCTGCCAAGGCTGAAATAAAAGAGAGAGCTGTATCTGAACTGAGAGCTTGATAATTTGGGCTCTTAGATACAATTCATTTTTAGTTAGTTTAAATAATGTATTTGAAATATTTAGAAATATTTGCATAGTTTCTCTATAAAGAGAATGGGTAGTGAATGTGGGAGGCAAAAATGAGCACATGAATAGCCTGCGTACATCAAATATTATTACTTTCATGCTCATAGATTAGTCTATACAGAAATGTTCTAACTACTTGGGGTAGAGCAATCTTCTGCATCACTTGGTCTGTTAAATACTTTTAGTTTAGAAAGCATTAAATGTGCATATTTAATTCCATCCATTCAGCATTTGCTTAGAAAATAGACTACTCATTAGCAGGTATTACTGTTAGGCTCATAGAGCATGCTGAAACCTTGCCTGTGCACTCAGATGTCCACCACAGCTCTCAGAGAGGTCAAAGCCAAAGCTGCCTTTGGCTCTAAGCACCCAGACATTCCTACCTTGCTTTGTTTCACTTACTATCTCATCATGAAGAAGCATCTTCCATTTTAAGTCTGACTACTGCTGCTACAAGAAAGATCAAGAGCACCTTGTGCAAAAAACCAAATGTTGTGGGAGGCAGATATTTCTAAAATATAGGAAAACTAAAATTAGAAAGATGTTTACGTCAATACCAAACCACATGATCTATCAATTTTCTGCTCTTACTACATTTTAATGATGTCTGTATGTATGATTGTTGATCAGATGCATAAGTGGTCTACTGGTCCCCAGTCAGCCCTGCCTGGGGCCTCCCCAAGCCCTCCTGATGTTCCTAAGGCTCCATTTCAGCTCAGCCCTGGTTTCCTTTTGGTCCTGCCTGGGCTTCCTAGAGGGATTCACTGGGATGGATACCCCACTTACGATATCTTGCCAAAGTTTTATCACATACACATTTTTCTTAGGCTGTAGGACAGAAATATTCAATTTTATCTTTTTACTTCATAAATTCTATGCCAGATTTTTTTTCCCTGAAAAGATAATGTAAAAGAAGGAAGAAACAAATTTTAAAAAGGAAAAAAAAAATAGTTTCTCTGAGTGGTTATTGCTGACTTCTCTATGTAGGAAATTAACTCCTCCCAGGATCCTGTCAATTGTCTTTTCCCTGGTCTTTAGCCAGGTTAGCTTGGGTTATGAGCAAACTTTTTCTGGTGAGCCTCACAGAGCAACAACCTACTAGTAAACAATTTTTTTGCATGCACTATGAGATGTGCAGCTTGTTCAAGAAGTCTTCCAGCGAACAGCACAAACAGCAAATTTCAGAATTTCTACGTAATAATTGCAAATCAGTTGGGCTGCTACCAATATTCAACTGCAAAACACCAGTTTCACCATCAGCCTTGTCAGAAGTCACTCTCACTGCTCAAATGAAATAATAATAATTGCCAGAACCAACTAGGAACCTTTGGGATCAGGAATATTAATCCCACAACACAGCTGAAGAACATCCTTGCTTGGTGTTTTTGCAAGTCAGTTATTTGCAGGAAGGGTCCTGGGTAGGGAGTTAAGGATGCTGGAAAAGGCCTTTTACGACAGTTCTGTCTGTTTAAGCTCTCTTTCATGCAGCCTCTGAAACATAATGATTTATTCAGGATAGCAAATAAATTTTCTTCCAATGGCTTGAAGAGAATGTCTGTGGAGCAAGGCTATAAGGGCACCTTTTTATTCCTTTGTGACTAGTTTTGAGCCATTAATAATATAGTCATGATAAAAAAGCATAAAAACCCCATAAACATTTTTCCTGACTGTGTGCTGTATGGTTCAGATAAGAAACAAATTGTGTTACTTAAATCATTCTAACTGCTATTATCATGTATGTCTTGGGTCATACAATTCTGACCCACAGGTTCTCACTGAAAATACTCATTTGGTGCCTCAGGTGAAGAGGCTCTTGCTTCATAATGAACTCAATTATTGAATTATTTTCAGAAATATAGTATCTGTATTTTACCACTACAAGGCAAAAGAACTTACTTTTTTGGTCTCGAAACAAAAAGAAATATTAAAAAATATAAAATTTTAATGGATTAGTAATTTTGAACATTCTCTTTGAGAAATAAGTAGCTGTAATAATGAGTCAGAGCTATTTAGTAACACATTTTGATTCCTGTATTTGCCTTGAAAGAAAGTCATTCAGTCCATTTTACCCAGTCTAGTGACTTATGCTGTGTGTGAAGACCAATCTAAAAAATTAGGGCCTGAATTTTGATTTGTTGCAGCTGCCTTTATATAGCTAAGATATAGTATAGGCGGCTATGTCTGTGCAAGTTTGTTTGTTTCTCCTGTGATCAACAGAGAGACATAAATATTTTTAGGGCACAATTCATTTGACCAAATGTAAACATCTCCTTTAGGATGATCCTTGGCAATACGTAATTGTCTCTATTGATTATTAGAAGAATCTGGTATGATTAATTCAGGTAGAGTTATCTACACTTGATCAGGCAAGTCACGCTTAGCGTTAGAGACAGACAGGAAAACGTTATACAATCCTAGAAGAACTTTAAAATTTCAGTATGTTTCTCTTTGCTGAATGCGTTAAAAATTTTTCAGGGTTTCAGAAAATGTGCATACTTAAGGAAAAATAAACCAATGGTGATATTAATGACTTGAGTATTGCCCTTCTGGTTTTCCCCCTTTTTTAATACTACACAGTAATATGAATTTTATATTAAAGACAATACAACCTTGCTTTTTACATAAAAATAGTATTACACTAGAAAACATGAGAAGCTAAACATTCTGGATATTAGTAATTTCTAATATTAAAGCAATTTTTCTTTTGCTGGTAACTTCATGGGTTGAGCTTCTAGAGCTGAGGTTAATGTTACATTCAATTTCAATCTGAACAAGCTCAGCTTATTCAAAAGCATTGTACCAGAATTATTCTGAGAAGTATATTGGTATAAAAACCGAAAAACTATTTTCTGTAATAACAAAATTTCCAGTCAGCTTTGGACATTGAAACCACAGCACTACCAACCTGACAAATGAAAATTCAAATATCCAGACAAAATATGTGGAGTTACAGATGCATAATCTTTAGAGATAAGCTATTACCACACACTGCCACCTGAGACTCAGGCAGTGATGAAGCACGACTTTGTCTTCCCTTCAGTCACTGAGCAGAAAACGTGGAGCTTTGCTTCTCAGAGATACCTGTTGCAAACTAGCCTGGTCTAGAAAACTCCAGCTGATGTGGGCTTGCCCCTGTCCTCCCTGAGCAGTCCTAGCACTCTCCAGAGGAAAACAGTCCCATCTGTATGTTGCACAACCATCAGTATTGGTGCCCTTCCGAGCATTTTGGTTTTCTTGTGTCTCTGACACATACTCATTATTTTCTGGGGTCTGCTTATCTCTCTGTTTCAGTTCAAAGGAACAAAAAGAATGAAAAGGTTATGTCAGAGCTCATAAGAGCAGTGCTTTTCCAGCATTGTATTTTGTGCCTTTTGAGGGTGCAGAGAACAAGGCTGGCTCAGAGGCTGTTAGAACAATAGCAATGCCAGAGAGAAACAACAGTGATGTGGTACACTTCCATGTTCCTGATTTAGAGTGAGTGTCATGGTGATCTTGTCAGTGTGTCTTGGTTTCCTCTTGGAACTGTCTGGCTTCAGAAGGAAACAGAAGTCTGAACAGCACACATACTGGGCATTTAAGAGAAAAGACCTTTGAAGTGAAAACAGGGGCAAACCAAGGTGACAAAGTTGTTTGTTAGCTCCAAGTGATGTTGTATCAATGTTGTTGGAAGCTCTTCTGGCCTGGGGTGGTTTCACTGTGCTTGGAGCCTTGCCTGGTTGCTCTCTCTAACCACACTTCTCCCATTGCCCTGCAAGCCCCCAGAGGACAGACATGAAGACAGAAGAGTGTGATGTAGTTGGAGTAGTCACACAAAATAATTCTGACAGCTACCTGTGTCAACAAGAGCAAGGAAAACAGGGCAACCACCAGAGAAAGCCTCAGAAACAGGAGCATTTTGGGGCTGTTCTAGTGGATGTATCACTGCAGCCTGCTCAGCCTTTCTGGCAACTCTAGAAGCTGTTGGAACTGGAACACAGGATAATCCAGAATATTTTCATTTTTGCCAGGCTGCCTAATCCCAGAGAAATGCAGAGGGTGTGTGCCCCTGTTGTACATTATTTCCTTTACCTTTTTCTATTCAGCATCACCTTGAGAAAAAATAGAGATGAGAAAATTAAGGAATGATGTAGCTAAATCTCTCAAGCCTGAAACAGTAGAAATGGGGAAGTCAAAAGGGAAATGACAGCAAAACCAGTTTGTACTAAAGAAGAACTCAAATTTTCATATCAGAGGAGTTGTGGATGCCCCATCCCTGAAAGTTTTTAATGCCAGGTCTGGTGGAGCTCTGAGATACCTAATCGAGTGAAAGGTTTCCCTGGCCACAGCAGGGGGCTTGGGACTAACTGGTCTTTAAGGCCCCTTCCAACTCAGGCCATTCTATGATTCTGTGATTAAAAGGTGAATGTACAACAAACATAACAACAAATATACACCTCTAAACCACAGAAAATGACAGCTACATGGTGACTTTATTTCTGAAAATAGCCTAGTGTGGAGCAGTCTGATTTTTGAGTAATTTTCAGTTTAGTCATGAATAGGTGATAGCTGTGGAACTAATTATAGAAATTTGAAAAACACACCTATGTGAAAACGGAACATGAATGATGATGTCAGAGTGGACAAAAAAGGCTGAGGTGATTTGACTTTTCTGACTCTGGAAAAAAAAAGCCTCATCATTTTATCAGGGATGGATTTGATAGGCTTGAGATCAGAGACAAGATATTTTAGACAAAGTACACACACAGATAAACCTGTTCTAGAACAGGCTCTTGACAGAGTAATTGGTATTTACTCAGAAAAATGCGCTACCACTGACTCCATTGATGCCTTGAGTTCTGGGCTTTTCTGTTCAGTTTTGGTGTGTGGCTTTTGGGTTTGTATCGAGAATTATTGGAATTTTTTTACAGGATGGTGCAGACACAACAATCCTGTTCTAGCTGGGGTCTCAAGGACAGTCATTCCTTCAAACCTCAGGCCCAGGCTGCAGGCAGCGTGGAAGGAGGAGGGCTTCTGTATGCAAATGGACTTGGGCATATAAAAGTGTGAACTCTCATGACCAGACCCCCCCTTTTGGCTTCCTTCTTGGAGACATCTGGGCAGAGCCATAGCTGTAGCACTGGGGCCTTTGAAGGCCCCTCAATAAATATTCACTTTGTTTCTTTTAACTCTGTCTCGCTTCTGTTCCAGCTCCTTAAGGTGCCACCATGTTGGATAGACAAGGGTCTAGCAGTGCTAATGCTCTGCCAGGGAAATCAAAATGCTGCAGAAAAAAGAAAAGAAAATGAAATCAAAGACAGAGAATAGTGAAAAATCATGCAGAGTTTAAAGTCAGAATCCTCACTAAATAATACAGAATGCAAGACACCTAAGATTTTGAAAAGATGCAAGACCAGCAAAAGATTATGCTGCTTTGCGGAAGTTTGCAAGTGGAAAGCAGAGTTTGCACAGCATGGACAAAGAGGATGCCAGCGGCATTATTAGTTTGGATGGTTTTTTTCAAAACAAGAACAGATAAAACTGCAACAGAAAATACCTAAGCTATCAACAAAAAAAGTAAATATACTATTTATTAATTCTAAGTTGAATTAAGAGCACAGATTTTCGCCCTGCGCACGGTAAAACCGAGGGTAGTTGTGTTCTGGGCAAACTTTCTCTTGTTCTGTGTTTACAAAGATGTGTTACACTGGACAGTGATATTGGAAGGCAATCATTTTTCCTTCCCCTAAAGCAGTAGACCTCTGGATACACAAGCAGAGCCAAAATGTTATTAGAAACAGTGCTTTTGGCACTGAGCGAAAGCCACAAGCCTTATGATTAAAACTTTACACTTTAGGGAACTTACTCCCCAAAGGGAAGATGAAAACTAAATATATGGGTAAATAATGAACTGGAAAAGTTAAAAGTTGCACTTTCACTGTGTGTGCATATGTGTGTGTATATACTCATTTTCAAGTGGAAACAAGTTAAGCCTCTGGTCTCATCAGGGAATGAACTGACTGGGAATTCAGGGGATCAAAGCAATTGAGGATGAGTTAATTTATAAAAAATAAAAACTCTCAGTAGGATCAGGAAGAAAACTGGCAGAACTTAAATGTCCCGGAGTTAATGAGTTTAAGAACTGACAACATGTGTGTACTTAATAATATGAAAAAAAAGAAGCTATACTGCCATTCATGCTCTGTGTGTACGCTCAATATAACATGAATTTGCACAGTTCACAGTTAACCTTCCCTTCGGTAGACACTGACTCTATCTATTGTTTTATTGCATTAGTTGTAGCTCTTCCTCAAACCTGTATTCACCTACTACATGATCAGTTCAGAAGTAAATTTGCCATCAGGGAGGATTAAGCTCTTAGGGAACTCCTGATTCCTCTCTTTAGCTGGCACAAGGGCAGGTTGTCCTCCAACAGTTGTGCTTGAATTGGTCACAGGGAGGATGGGACCAAAGGCATCCTAGTTCCTAAGCAGCCATTACGACCTCTGCTCTTTCAAGAGGTGAGGTTTACAGTTTTCAACTCAATCGTGGTTTATGGAGCTTGATGTGTTTAAGCATTCTCTAAAGCTTTCTCTTCAGCTCATAGCATAGGTTTGTTCACAGCTTCTTCACACAGCAGTTTGGGTTGTATTAAGAACTTGCAGTGTTTCACAGGAAGAGGAAATGAGTTTTTGATGGTATGATGTGGCTGTATAGATGATGTTTCAAAGAAAACATGACTAATGGCCTTGAGGTCTCTGTAATGACAAAGGTGCTGTTCTGGTGTAAAGCAATCAAGATTGTAAATCCTTGAGGGACAGAAATAATGTGGCTGAGAGCAAAATGAAAAAAATGGTACAGAGATGTAACAAGACAGTATCTGGGCATTAATATAGCAGACACAATCCAATAAATATAAATTATAAAGGTCATGCACATGGGAAAAATAATTTAATCTTTACATGTGGAATGAGAGACTGTGCTCATCTTTACTGCTCAGGAATGGACTAGTCATATTATAAAAAGGTTTTTTTTGGAAATATCATCTCTACTCTTCTTAATGATCAAAACTCAGTTAGCACTAATAATTATTAAGAATAGAATAAAGAACAAAACAGAGAATATGTGATGATAATGTATACTGACTCTAAATAATGCCATGTCCCTGTATAAATCTGACTTGTGGTTTTATCCTCTAGAGTCATACAGCAAGGCTCTATAGAGTTGATAGAATTGTAACACAGTTGTTAAAAAGCATTGAACAGCTGACTAAGCAAGCTAGAAGATAATTAAATTTGGTCTTGAGCTCAGAAAAAGAGGTAGTTGAGGGAGTGGAGAGAAATCTGGGACTTAGATCAGCAAGGCTGCAAACAGCACAGAGAAGATCAGTTAGTCACTGTGTGTTCCAGCACAAAGCTGGAGAGAGTTGGATATTAGTGGCAGACTCAAGGTGGTCTTCAAATGAAGGCAGAGATGTAGTTCAAATTCCTATGACAGGATACTAAAAGTTTATGTACATTCAAGGCACAGCTGGACAAATTCATTGCAGAGGAATTCCACGGGATACTTCAATTCAAATAAATCACCCGTGGTTTAGAAAGTCTTTGAGTTGAAAATTTTTGAACTCTAGCAGAATGCTTTGGGGATATATCACATGCACTTACTTTTATCATTTTTTCTTAGACATACAGGTTCTGATCACTACTGAAGACAAAGTTCGGGGCTGGCTGGATCTTTAGTCTGATATAAAATTGATGCCCTGTGTTTTTAAATATCTGTAGCTGGGTGCAAGTAAGACTGAGGCCATAACAACTTGATTTGATTACCATGCAATGAAAGAATACTGGGCCGGAGAAAGGAGTGAGAAACACCCACCACATTTTATTCTTCCTACAGCCAGTGAAGATCTTGTCAATAGAGTCTATGGAGCTTGAGCTGTGATTCATCTGGTCAAAAATCATTGGCTGTTTTTAGAGAAAATGTGTTCCAAGTTCGACGGATTGACTGGCTCTGAGCTGATGTAAGATGAGAGTGATATGTTCAGACAGAGGAACTTATATTGTAGATGACTCAGTCAGTCAATTGAACTTTGAGACCTCCTAGACTGGCAAACTGAAAAGAAATGCGTGCCTAACATAACTGAGATAACTTGGTAGAATGACTATGTAAAGATGTTCAAAAAATAGAGAATACAATTTTGCTCGAGAACAAAAAGTGTAATTGCACAGATGTCTGTCTTCTCTCCTAGACACCCAGAGCTCTGACAGTAGGAATAGAATCTAGTTATTCTTAACACTCTGAAAGCACAGAATTTTAACTCATACTTGGTACTATTATATGAGGTAACTTGAGTTTCAATACTTAGGACACTTGGAGAAGAAAGAAGGGGGGTAATAACAAAAGAAATCAAGACCACTTGAACAAAGAAGGGAACTTTGGCTTTGTGATGCCTGTAACTTTAGGAGGATAATGTTAGTGTTGATGAAAAGCACTCTCTATGTTGGAAACGACCTGGTGATTGTTTCCCTTCCTGACATTCAGGGATACAAAGACTAAGTGGCAGCTGTCTGAAAAATGTGTGAAATTCCGCTGTTAAGGATTTTTCTCCCAGCAGACAGATGGATTTGACTACACTGTTTGGCAGTGCCTTACTTTATATATGGTCGATCAGACTGAATGGAGACACTGAATGCAGCATTTGCTTTTCATCCTGTGCAGCACTACAGAGCAGTACATTCAAGTCTGTAAAGCAAGGCCCTCTTCCTTAGGAAGCCTATCCAAAATGCAAATTTCACCTATGTATGGGTAGGTAGATATTGTTAATATTGACTATTTTATGCAAATTAAAGATCAAATCAAAATAGAAAATTTTTCCAGGTAATAGCAGGCATCTTTTAGGAAAATGAAAATGGACTGATACTAGCTTTGATTATGGGGAACCTAGTCTAAAAAAAGAGTGTTCAAACAAAAAAATAATGCATTTTTTAAACTGGATTTATACTTGATGAGTCAAAATAATTTGAACACTGTGTAAAACGAGGAGTATTAGATTTGTGGTAGTTCATCTGCAGAGGAAAATTAAAGCTGTGTTGCAAATTCTATTTTTTTTAAGAAAAATGATAATATTATTCAACACTTTTGGTCTTTAAAATATGCTGCAACAGAGATGAAAATATCATCTCTTTGCAGGTATTCTGTGGGTGTTCAGATTAAGAGTTTTGCATAGAACAGTCACCAAACTAGAGCTGCAAACCAGGGAAAGATCTGTTCTGTTTGTCTACCAATGTGATAATGTGCCTAAATCTAGATGGTCTTATCACCAGGGACCATATTTAGCCACCAGGTACCTCCATGTAGCTAGTGAATTGAGTGAATAATTGCACTCTAATTTACATAATTTCCACAAGAATAAAATTTAGCCCATTGTTTTAGCAATAAAATAGAGGTTGAAAACAAGATAATGATATATGGAAGTAATATATGCATGAAATTTTCTGTCTTCTCCATAATAAAGGCCTTTTAAATTGCTATTGATCTCCCATAATTTTCTTCCAGTCTTTTTCTCTTAAAGGCAACATTCCAAATTCCAGCTCATCTCAGTTCTTTGTTTTAGTTTCTTGTCCTTTTAGAGTCACTGCTGGTTTTCCGAACCCAGAACTTTTCACTCCACCGTTTCTTTCTAACCTCACAACTGCTTTCAACACTGTATTTGCATACAAATCTTTGATTTGAAGTTCTTATCTTGTTGGACATAAGTGTGATGCCCCCAAATGTTTTGTGCTTTAATCTGCTTGTCTTGTGGGGATGCTCAATGCAACAAGAGCACCATGGAGCACTGCATTGGTTGCACTCATAGTAAAAGTATGCGATACCTGCTGTATTCATTTAAAAACTCCTTAATATAACTTTCCATGAGAATGTAGTCCTACTGGGTATTGATGCTGCTGCGGAGCACTCAAAATATTTTTAATATTATGCACAAGCATAACCTCCCATCACCACTGCCTCCATTGCCCTTATGCAAGTCTGTAAAGGGTCCATTAAAAATCCATTAAACTTGTTAGTTTGCAGAGCTTTTGGGGAATCTTGCTGCAAGTTTTGCTATTTCAACACTTACAGGCTTCTGTTAAACATAGCAATCTTTAAGCTATAAGGGTTTACTGGAATGGCCCATTAAGTGAGAGTTTTCTAGGGGGGATTATGTCTCAGAGAAGGAGGGGAGATCAGAGTTGTAATTATATAAATGGATTTTACTTTCTGCATTTTGTTTTTAAAGTAAAACTGATTTCTGTTATCTCAAGAAGCCCAAATGCAAAACATTAAAGAGTAAATGGATGGTGTCATGATTAAAGTATTTATAAGGGATTCAGGAAACTAGTTTCAAGTATTTGACTTTAGATATCAGAGAAAAAAATCACTTAAGAACTGGTCTGGAAGTGCTGAATATCTAAAAAGTTATGTCTATTTAAACTGGAGCTGTAGCTGTCAGGATCTCTTAGAATCAGACATTTTTCACTTCTGTAGTACAGAGTTAATAATACTTCCTTTTTATCCTCCTGTCTATTTGAGTATTAATCTTTTTAGGGTAAGGTCAGTCTCATTTATGACCTCTAATTTCTCATATGGTTCTAAAAAATATTAATAAGGAAAAATATGCCTCTCTGGAGGATCTTTTCACTTGCTTAATTGGTATTCACATAGGAGGCTGTCCTAAAGAATCTCTGGATTCTCATTTCAACAGCGTATGCAGCTATGCTTGTTCTCTCTGACCAGTTAGTCTTGCATTTTTACATGAGCTCTCTTACTGGCAATCACTGCCCTTGCACTGCAAAAAGAGATTCATAAAGACTCATTGCAAGCTATTGTGAGGATAGATTGGTTCCCCTATATGAGGTCTAGCTTTTGAATTGTTTGTTATTTCTAGGAAAGGCATCAAGTCCTTGAAATACCGTTGAGCTGCTTATGGAAATATGTGGTACTTGACAGGAAAAGTGAGGTTTCACATACATTTTGGTTGGAAAGTCATATCTATCTCTGACTTTAGTATGCATAAAAATCTGAATGATATTTTCCAACTTTTAAAATAAACACAATTGTTTGTATTTGGTGTTTTCAGGTAGTTGTATGCTTCTCTGTTTTGTAAAAGGAATTTGAATTTTGGTTTGAATATAGTCTTGGGGTCAGGAAGATGCCTTTTATTCACTTTATATCTCCAACCCATTCAGGTTTGGCTCAATTGTTAGCTGCCAAAAATCACTATTCTCCATCTGTGCTTTCCTCACTAGAGCTTGCTAGAGGCTTTCTGTAAAAATCCATCAACATCCTATCAGTCCTGCCCCTGCACCAACCTAGCATCTTGTTTAAGTATGCCATAAGAATGAACCTCCAGATGGGATCATGAAAAACTGGTTCCTTTCCAGCTGCTCTTTCTTCGTTTAAACAATATTGTGGGTTCATACAGAAGGGAGATTGGGCTGATAATGACAAGAGCATAAGTTCAAGTTTTGCTTTTTTTTGTTGAGTTGCTTCAGTTAACTGTGTGCCTCTCTCACTTCTTATCATGCCTCTTCTAAAAGCTGCACAATCTGGAAAGTGATCCTTAATGTGGAGCAGCCAGGATGAAGCAACACTGTTCTGTCAAAAGGATTCATCAAGACTTAACAGAATTCTAGAGCTCTCTACTGTGTTGTCTGTGGGGTGAGACAGCTCCTGCATATATAACCTCAAGTGCAAATTTCAAACCTTCAGGTTTGATCATCTTATTAAAGGGAACTTTATTTTTCCTAAAGCACCAAAGACAGGCAGTGATTTATTATCTTTTCACATGCAATTGCTTGTAGGCAATTCAGAAGCCTGAAGAACACTTAAGGGAGGACAGATTTCTGCATGTAACTTTAATTTTCATATGTACTGACTGTTGAATGCTTGATGTTGAAAATGTGGTGGCACTGATTGGAAGTCTAACCTAAAATGTAATATATTCCAAGTTTGCTTATGCCTGCCACTGATTTTGAATAATGTACCCCTGAATGGGGTCCTCCACAAGGCAAGTATGCCTAGGTTGTCAGCTGACTATAATTTTATAGCAGCAGAGCCAACCACCACACCTGGTTTGTTTAGCTGTAGTGAAGCTGAATAACCTTGAGGCATGAGGGAGCAGCGGAAAATATTTATATGTTCGAAAGAATGCACACAATGACTCAGGAGTCAGCTCCATCGTTCTGCCTTTGCAATTCTGTGAGTATAATTCCTGCTTGTGTGTGACCTTGCGTCTTGTTTAACACTTTATTCAGTAAAAAAAGAGGAAGCTACATGTTTTGTGGGAATGCTTACGTTTCCCATAGCATTCTGTGGTGCACTGCACTGTGCTGGGAGCATGATGGATCTCAGAAACTGCAGTAATGGGAGCTGACAGTGATGGATAGCGGGAAAACTAAGAACCTCAGGACTGATCAGAAGAGGGTGCTCTTATTCTGGGATGGTCTTGCATCATCCGTGCCAGAACACAGACAATGCCTTTGAGAGATTCTGGAGAATGCTGCCTTTCAGCACAGATGTAATATTAAGGACTTGGCTATCGGTGGGAGTAATTAAAAGACAATAGCACTTTTCACAGTGAGACAAAGATTTCCTGAATAAACCTACATTTGGCCACTTCTGCAGATAGAAGCTCCCCTACCAAATCAAATTATGGAATTCCTCTCTTTCCTACCCTGCAGCAAACTATTGTGTATTGCTGCTCTACACCACTGAACAGCTGTTCTTGCTCATCCTACAGGCAATTGCATGTGAAAAGATAATAAATCACTGCATTCCTAATCTTGAGAACACGTATGCGTATTTCAGCTGCAGAAATCATGCTGGGTGAATCCATGCTGCTAAATAAAAGACCACAAGGGAGGAAAGACAGTCTTTTCCCCTTTGAGATTTATATCACTTGTTCTAACTCTCACCAAGAAGCAAAGACATCTTTGACTGCAGACTCCAGAGACTGCTCCTCCAAGGCAAAGAGGATGAAACTGCATCAAGTTTGGTGCTCTCTGCCCAACATCTTTCTTCAGTATTGACCCCACAGCCTTGGCACCTTCAAATAGCCACTGTCATGCAATTTCCTAGAAGTCATCTTTGCTTCTGTGCAATAGAAGTATTATGCTGCTGGGCTGAAACAGACCTCATGTTATTTCTCACATTCTGTACTGAAAAGCACATAAAATCAAAATTATGTGTTCAGGCTCTGCAGGCACCACTGGAGCCCAGTGTTGGCCCAGGGACAGGGACTGTGTAGTTTGGACACTGCCAGTCTGCTCGATGGGAAGGCAGTGAGTCAGTTTAGTACTGCCCTGTGACAATGTAGCTACACTTACCCATCAGCTACTCCTGTAATAGCTGGCAGAAGAACCCAAAGATCACTCTGACTGAAACAGTAAAGCATAACTCAAATCCATGCGGATACTTCTCCCCGTCCAACAATTGTTTGACAGTTTTAGGAAGCAAAGACTGTGTTTGAGTTCCCTTTGACTATATGGATAATTGTGGGGTAATACCTGGAACTGGGAACTTTTTGAGATTTTGTAGAACAGATATAAGCAGAGGAGCCAATGTGTGTCAAGACAGGGACTGTTCTTATACATAGAAGTATGTCAGCAATGGATTCAATTTTGGGTGTAATATATTTGAGAAAAATTAAAGCTGAGATTTACTAAAGAAAAAAAATGATTTAGTGTAATTCATACATCTATAATCTTTAATCAATAAAATGTGCAAGACGATATTTTCTGGCTCTGAAGCTTAGTGACACAGCCCAAATTAAACTGCACAATAAAATACCCTTATCCTCCCAAACACTGCTGGAGTAGTCCCACCTGTGCCAGACTTGGATCTTGGCCTGATGTTGAATGTGAGTCTGCTTGTTCATACTGTGCAAAGCTTGGCCAGGGTGGATTAACTGTTTAGCAGGGTGAATAGTCAGGTCCTGTTGTATGGGCCATGGGCCTTAGCCCTGACCCTATTTATTTTGCTAGTATAGGTATAATTTTACAAGTTTAATGATCTTAGCACAGATCAGATTAAAAAAAAAAAAACAACTTGAGGAATGTCAACATGAACTGTATGTTTAATGTTAATGTTATGATCATATTTGAAGAGAAATACAAAATTATTTCATTAATGTGAATGTGGTATAAGGTGTGGACTTATTGCTCATCTACTTTCCTGTAGCGTAATCAGCAGAGGCTGGGCTGGCACCTCATGTATTTCAGAATAAACAGTGGAAAGCCTTCCAGTAAAATGCTAGAGTTTGTCTGAAGTCTGGTCTTACAAGTATTTTGTCAGTTCTGAAAGTGTTGTGCTGTTTTTGTTGATTTGCTGCTCGTTGACTGATCCAATATTTGCTATTACACTGCTACTTCTGTTACTTGTACATGTTCATAATTTCTGTTTAATTCTGCTAGGTTCTTAGCCTTCTCTGGCAACCAGTTGTACTTAATCCAGGTCAAAACCTGATTAGTTTGCTTTGTTTTGTTTTGTTTTTTCTTAATGTGAGGCATGGTGACTTGCTCAAATTATCTCCAAAAAGCTGCTACAGGAACATGCAGAAAAGTTCACATGAACTAACTAGAAGTTTGGTTTCAAATTATATTAAACACCTATATGAACAACTGAAAGTCAACTCTGAGTCAATTTCTTTACTTATGTCTTTTTCTGCCAGCCCCTCATGTAAAAAAAAATATCTCTATATTAAAATTTCTCTATGCAACACTCTGCTTAATTACGCAAGACTGGTGCTTGTGATTCGCTCACTGTCACTGGATTTTAAGGGAAGAAAGCTTTGATTAGTTAATGTCTACTGACTGACTCTGTAAGGGGATCTATGCTGGAATAATGGTGTCAAATTTCTTGAATTTGCTTCACAGTAACTTCCTGAGGAAAGCCAAACCTTCACTGCCTCCTAGCAAAGTTTTGGCACAATTCTAAAAGTTATTATTTGGCACAGTATTGAACAGCAGCCAAGCTGGAGGATACAAAGGATATCCCCAGATAGTGAGGCCAGAAGTCATGATCTAACCTCTTCTAAATGGAATATGTACCCTACCATTTTAATTTGGCTTAGGAGTGTTGGTTCTCAGAAAGGAAATCTGAAATGAGACTACTCGAGCTAAATGAAACAGAATACTTGTCCACAAGGAAACTACAGCAAGGCCAAATCAGCTCTCTGAATGCCCCACCCCATATGGTTTGGACAGAGGTCCTCAGCACCAGTTGCCTCATTTCACAAACTCATTCTGGTTTATGCTGCATTGATATTGTAGGCAATAGCCAATAATGGAGTGATTAATACTGACTGCAAAATATCTGAGGGGGAAAAAGGTTTACTTGGGAGTGCCATGAAAAAGCCCACATAGAGTAAAACTCAATAGCAGTTATTTTAGACACCTAGTATTAGCAACTTGCCTGAGAGGAATCTTCCAAACATCCCTGCTTTCTCAAGAACTCATGTGTGTGGCTACTGGTTTGTTTTACTGAAGAGACCAGACTATGAAGTTTCCTGTCACTGAGGCAGCCAAGCAGGGAGATTGCCTCTAATCCAGAAATCCCAGGGCTTTCAGAAACTGCAGCCCAGGTTCAGTCTCTCAGAGTGGATTTTCTTTGTATTAAGAACCCTTGGACTATTCCTGTCACTGAGAATTTTTGGGATTTGTTCTGAATTAAAACTAAACTAAGTTTTGAATATCAAAATCTGATGATATAATTAAATCCTCTATGAAGCAGAACTGCCTTTGCCCTAGTAATTCTGATTTAAAAAGTGTGAATAGGAATGGAGATTTTAATTCAGGTCAGAGGCAGTTTTATTAGTAGGGCTGGCTGTGCAAAGAATAATACCCCATCTACAGCAAGTTTTGCTTGTATTTCAGTTTCACAAGCATGATATTCATATACTATGTTAGAAAGATTCCCACTTCTCCAAAAGAGTATAAAAATATCTGATAGTCAATTTAAGCTATTCTTTTCACATCTCCTCACAAACATGAGCTCTGCAAAGCCTTTTGTCTCAGCTGGAAGATGCTTCTGTTTGTTCTACCTCACATTGAAGCTGATTGCCTCTCCAAAGTGTCTGATCTCTGTAGATTAGAAAAAAGAATAGATTTGAAAGATGCTTACAATTCATTTAATTTCAATTCCCTTACTTTCTTTCATCCAATATTCTTGATAAACAAATAAATTAGGTAATCATTTCAGTGACGGTACCATTTTCATTTTCTATTCAGTATGCACAAAAGCCAAAGCTATTTTATTTCAACACCTTTTTTTGTTTTTTTTGGTCACAAACTGTAAAGTAAGAAGATCTGTTCATGTCTTTTTTGTGATCTGCATCTATTCCAGAAATAACTGGCTGCTTTAAGGGATATCATGACAGTATATTATTTTCTAAATATAGCTTAAAAAAAAATTAACAGATAAAATTAATTCCAGGCTTTGTAATATTCAGCTTTAGGGCCAGAACAGTTTTCTGTTCTTCTCTGTACATTTTCTGTCAATGAAATATAGGATTTGATTCAACTATGTTAGATCAAATGTTAGATTTTGGGCAATATAGATTTCTGGGAGCTTTTTAGGTTCCCCCTAACACCAACACCCATAATGGTTCAGGGTCCTTTCCAATAGCTTTTGTGAGGCCAGAAAAAGCAACTCAAGATAAATCAGAAGGCTGACTGGATAACTCTAATGCCATGTTGCAATATTGATGCTGTCTGTGTCACAAAATGTTTCAGGCACTCCAATCATTAGCACAGGTCCATTATGGGAGGGATTTAAGCAAGCAGAAGGAAAGAAACAATACCTGCCTCAGAGAGCTGATAAATCTTCCTGTCTCCTTCCCACACATGCACTCTGATGCGGATTAAAATATGTGTTTATCTGACTCTTAATGTTAGTAATGATCAATGACTGTAAATAACAGGTGCATTGTTTGCCACACACTTTAGATTTCTAAAATGTGAATTAAATCTCCCTTTTTTTTTCCCCAGAATTATCAATCAGAGAACAGAAAACACCCTAAAGCAATCCTTCTCCATTTTCTCTTATTTGGAATTTAGTTAGATTTAGGGAGTTAAATCTATTCAGCTTTAAAAGAAGGAGAAAACAGAGGATTTGATTGTTCATGACATTTTGTTCAGAATCAATCATTGTCAGCTCAGGTTAGACTGATTTACTATGAGCCTGCCATAGAAAAGATTTGCCACAAATGGCAAGGCTCTGAGCTGTTTCCACCGCACTGAACATAATGATGGATTTATCATTGCAATCAAGATGGTAAAACAGCATGGTCCCCAGAGTCGTGCACCAGGCAAATTGATCACAACAGCCCTGAAGTTATATAAGGGCTTTGTTTATCTGGTCTCAGTCTGCAAGAGTAGTAATCCAACTTAAGATAATACACTCTGATCTTTACAGAAGTTTGGATGGGTTTTATCTCCTAAACTAGTATGTAGTAGAATTGTCTCTACTGAGGAATAAAAGAACTACCTATTAAATACAAATATGTATATATTTTTTTGAAATAAAAAGTAGTTCAACATAAACAAAAATAATAAATACTACTATTAATAATATCATAATTTAACAGTAGCTTCTTAATCTGTAAGTGTATGAATTTGCTGTCATATTTTAGTGAGAAAATGAATAAAATGGGAAGATGAACGTTTGTTCTAATGCATTGTCTTTTCATTACAGGCATTCTTTCTTAATTTTATGAAGAACTGGCAATACTAAGCTTTCAGATCCAAATAAATTAAGGCTAAAGGGAAATATTAGCCTCTCTACAATTGCACACTGGCAGACCAGGCTTTTGTCTATGCAGGAAAATTCACTCAGTTTGTAGCTTGCATTTCTGAACCCATGTTTGAAAGGGAAGAAAATATTATTACTTGTCTTTGTCTTAAGGAAAGTAAGCTTTGGTGAGAGGAAGTGATGCTGTAGGGAAAGAGATGAACTTTTCGAGTCTGCTGATGGGATATCACCTAGGAAGTCTTTAGCCTGTGACTCAGCTCTGCAGACTACTGCTCATTTCCCCAAAATTCACATGTATATGTATATATATATAAAAATATATGCACATCCTGAATAAGAACCTGAGAAAGGGATCTGCCCAGTGGGATGACGACATGTTTTTTCCTAAGGATCAGATAATTTTGTGGAGTCCTGCAGGAATACCAAATCTTCCAGAGACTGTTTTTTTTCCAAATGGTGACAGACCCTTAAAAGTTTTCTTCAGAGATGTGTCAGAGACCTGGCGAAACTCTGATTTCATCCTGCATTCAGACAAGGAACACAACTGGATTTTTATTTATTTTATTTTTTATTTTTATTACACATGAAACATGCCCGGGTGTCCTTTGGCATGGGCCCGGAAACAAAAATTGAATGCATTCAGAATTTCACATATTTTTAAAATAATGAAGAATTTGGGGGCATTCTATAGATTTAAAAAGAAGAATTAGGCTAGAGTCAGTCCTTGGAAAAAGCTGTGAAGGGCTGTGATATGCTCCCAGACTGAAATTCCTTAAATCACATTACAGGTTCTCAGGAGCAGGAATCTATTTTCCCATTTATTTTACACTACGCATATTGATAGGAGTGAATGAACACAGATTATTATCTCTTTCTTAATTTGGAATTTAATTTAAGTTGATTAAATAGTTTTCTATTTTGAAGCAGGAATATATTTTTATTATGTTTGATTGCATCACTGGCAAAAAGATCTATTACAAATTATTGATTCACTTTGGATACAAATATAATATAAGCTATACTTCATGGGCAATAATGGCTATAAAATTGTTATTTGGATTTACAAATGCAGCAGCACATCACCTAGAAAATAAAATAGTTTCATTCAGAGACCTATTTTGTTTTTCAGGGCTTCCTTTTGAGCACTAAGAGAGAGGCTGTTCTCTCTTTTAACCTAAATATTCTCCTCAGAGCACTCTCACACAGACATTGGCAGCACTGTTTGACACAAAGTGCATTAAGGTAAATTTACTGTCAACTTAGCCTTCAGGGTGTGCAGATAGACATATAGTAGGAATATATAAGTTGAAGTAAAGTAGACTTGTTTTCCACTATTTTGATAAACTTTTAGTTGTTAAAAAGGAGTGGCTTAAAAAACAAAAAACAAAAATGTGAAAACTAAAGTTTTTAACACAAAATCCCCATTAGGAAGATAAAATAGAATATTACAAGTCCATTTATACATTAGACTAATTTTACTCGGGAATTATTCTCTTGCTTTAGGAAAATTATAAAAATTTATGTGTTCAAACTTAAAATCTTGAAAGTTTTCAGATAGCTGAATTTTACTAGTTTCCCAGGAACCTAACACAAAAAATGTGCTCTTTTTTGATTTACAGAACATATAATAGATGAAATCTTTCATAATTTTATTTATTGGACATGTATTTGTGTAATCACTCATGTGGGGTCCTTGGAACACTAAAACTTTGCCACAGATTATTTCAGAATTTATATACAATCATGGAAACACAGAATGATTTGAGTTGAAAGGGATCTTAAAGTTCATTCAGTTCCAATCCCTGCCATGGGCAGGGGCACCTTCCACTACCCCAGGTTGCTCCAAGCCCCATCCAACCTGGCCCTGAACACTTACAGGGATGGGGCATCTGCATCTTCTCTGGCCAACCTGTGCCAGTGCCCCACCACCCTCACAGAGCCTCAGTTTTTCTGTTACAAACTTGGCTGGCAGAGTGTGATTAACTGTGCATATTAAGAAAGAAAAGGAAGAAAAAGTTAAAAAAAAAAGTTAAATTAGGATGTAAGAATATGAAAAAAAAAAGAAAAAATGTTCACATTCCTGAGATCCCTCATGCAATTCAGTTTCTTTTTCAAACCATCTTGCAGTTTTTTAACATTGTGAAATTACTGATACAGATCCTCTTCTGGATCATTTGGTTCAATGGTTTTGGCAAGGCTTGTTTTGTGCACAGGGGAGAACGAAGCTGACTTCTGGTGGGGAAAAGCAAGAATCTGGTCACTAGGAGGTTACTGTCCTAAAGTTTGCTAGGACTGCTAAATACTAATGGTTTTACATCCCTTTATCCCTAGACTGCTGTCATGGATGAGCAGATGAAGTATGTAGCCATTATACCATATTTCTGCTATTTTCTTATCAAACTCAGCTGTTACTTTGAAGCTTCTTTTGTCCTCTATTTCTCTTTCCTTTTCTTGTCTCTCCTTTTTTGGAGGTTAATAGGATATAGCTCATCAGTGATTTTGGGTCAAACCGTTTGGTCATCCCTATCTAAAAGGCATCAAATGAGTGAACTAGCTCTTGATACTGGCAACCATAGGTCAATCTGATTTTGTATTAACTTGAAGAAGGTCAAATGGTCTCTAAATTTGATAAATATCCCATTTCTTGAACTTCTGATGGAGAGCATAGACACAGTGAAATCTAATACAATCCTGGACTTATACAGCCACACCAAGAGGTACTACAGCTTAATTTGCACAGGACATAACTTAGACTCAGCTTGTGCTCCAGCAACTAATTCCTGTATATCCTAATGAAGCTAAAACAAATAACAGCAAAGAGTATATTTGATATATTTAACCACTCTTAGTACTAAAAAATTTCCCCGAACAGCCTGATACTTGTAAGCTGCACTTCCATTTTAATGTTTCTCAGAGGTGATTATCTCACATTTTGAATTATGCTTTTTTCTTTCTTTTTCCGTAATGGATTAATAATTAAAAAAAAAAAAAAGAGGAAATCAGAGAAAAGTTGTTTGAATCTAACAAGGTAGAAAAATTTCATGACAGATTTATCTCTGTGAGACTGGTTGAGAATGCAAGCATTTCTGGCATGGATGTAGAAATATGAATATAAAGTTTTTCTGCTTGTGTTTTTCTGACCTGTTTTATGTATATGTAGATCAGTGAAAGGATTAAGATATGCTATTGGTGTATCAGAATTGAAAATAACAAAATCACTGAGAAGTATAGAGAAAAAATAAGGCTGTGAATTGACAAGCACTTAGGAGAACACTGACAGAGGAAAAGTAAACAAGGAACAGAGGAAGATGAAAACAAGGAAGGAAAAAGAATAAAGAGAAAATACTGTGACAGTTTCCTGAGGTCTGGATCTCAGCTGAAAAGTGGGAAGTTTGTGACTTCTTGTGTTTTACAGTTAGAAACATCTCACTAGAGATGTGAAAGCTCCGTAGGTATCAACTGAGTCTCTTAAAGTCTTCTCGTGAGGTTTTCTACAGCATTTTTTTCCCACAAATGTGCTGCTAGTACAATGCTGCACCACAAAGGCTGGGCTAAAGCAATGAAAAAGCTTTGAATTCAGCAACATAAGATATATTTAGCATCTGGAGAAATATTTTAAAATACCTCTGTTTTAATTTCCATATATATATACACCTACCTTTGGGTTGTAAGAAGAATCCTAATATTATGTTAGGCAACCCTATTTTATTGGGGTTTTTTCCACAGCTGATGCATATGAGAGAAATAATTCTAGTTTTCCTCAAAGTTTTGTAACTCAGAGATAACGTCAGTGAAGTGCCTGAAGGTTGCTGTCAGGATAGAACCATTCATACAAACATTAAAGCACCTTGGGAAATGAAAATTCCAGGTTGTGAGACATGAAGTTTCATCTGCAAAGATAAGAGAATGTCAGAAATATTTTGAGGATATATTGGCAACACTTAAGTTTATTTATTATGAATATTGATAATATTCGCTACTAATCTCTCTTTCATTAGTTCATTCTTAATTTGGCTGCTTTAAATGATCTGCTTTTTAAATGAATGATAACATTTTCTTTTTAATGTAACACTCATGCATATACAAAGGCCACTAATAGTGAGATTTAATCTCTGTAGGGTAATTCTAAACCCTCAGCTGCAGAATTTCAGCTGCTGATAAGAGTGGGCTTTGAAAAGGATGAAACTGGATGAAATCAGAAACATGATTATTGTTACTGATTGTTACTATCATCTATGTATGCCCTGTGGCATATGAATACATATTACTATCACAGAAGTTGTAGAAAAAACAGAAATGTGATTATGTCAAACAAAGCTTTTGATGGCAAGGGGACTTAGGGATACATGAGTGTATTTTGTGGGTTTTTTTTTAATTGAAAGGTGAATTTACCTAAAATGGTGAAATATGTGATTTCCATCAAAACACCTTTTCACATGCTGATGCTTCTGTTTCATAGCAGATATCTCCTGTCAGTAGTTCTGGATTTCAATATCCTACATTACATGCTTCCACCAATGGGATGGGGTGACCTACGAGAAATTGTGAGGGGGCCACACCCCCTCACAATGGGTGAGATACCTTACAAGGAAGTCTAAAGAAGTCTGGTAGCAAATGAGAACAGGTACATCAGTAGATGATGTCCCATAAAAAAACATAATGGTGTCAAAATAGTTCATACTGTGGGTGGAATAGAACATTTTTCAGCCATTCATATGAAAACCAAAATATTTAACCAAATGATCTTGTTATAAAAACAAATTAAAACTATCTCTCTGTATATACATTTAAAATATCTGAACCAAAACATTTTGCATCCTATTGTATTCTTCATATTGACATGATTTTGGGTGAAAGTGAACACTCCAGTTCTATGTGTTGAATGCTATTTTCAGCATGAAATGGCCTGCAATTCACCAAATATGTATTTTGAAACAAATGGGTAGAATTTGCTTTTTAAGAATAGGAAAATATATTCGGTAATGCAATTTATGGATCTTTTTCTTCTGCTGTTCTCTCTTCATCTGAACTTTTTTTTTGCTCAGCTGTTCCCTGTAAGCACAAGCAGTGGAACTGAATTCTCAGGAGTCTCTCAGTGGTGTCTCTAGGCAGTTGTTTGAAGGATTTAACCGAAAAATTTCGGTTGGCCAACATATTTCAAGTAACAAGAAAGCTGAATATTTTCAGAAACATGGACGTTTTGACAGTTTTGGAACAGATTGTCTAGTCCATAGAACTAATTTGTCTTCTATGGGTATTAAATACAGTAGGAAAAAAGAATTGTCCACCACTCTGGAAAGGCTAAAACCTTACTTGCATGATTTTGAAATTCTCTTTCCATTTCATAACAAGTAAATCTTGGTAAGTTTGAACTGACTTGAGACTGACCTTGCAACTCACAAGCTAGAACACTATTTTGAGCACAGTTAAACCTGGTGTTACAGTAAAATGGTCAGCAAAAGCCCAAAAGTGATTCAGAGCAAAAGATAAGAACAGGAGAGGCCTGCTTCATGGGCAGTTCTTTGACTTTTGAGACTTTCTCTTTGAACTTTTTTAGAAAACAAGAGAAAAGCCAAGCCAGACAGGACAGAAAAACAGACAAAAATCCCCAAAACTTATACAACAGCAACTGTAAGAGCACTCAGCCGTAAATAATACTCAGTTTTTTGACACTAAGTTTTCTTTCAATTGACCAAAAGTATCGTATCTTTTCAGAATCACAGAATTAAAGAATGGGTAAGGTTACAAGAGCTGGTGATCCTTCTGTTTCCAGCCCCAGCTTCCTCCTGCTGAAACTACACTCCCCTCATGAATGGAATGGAATCAAAAAGTGCTAGAAGCTCCTTTTCCTCTGTAATCATGACATCATCCAAGAGCACATTGCAGAGGATTGTGACCAGACAGTTCTTGAATATGTCCAGTGAGGGAGCCTCCACACCCTCCCTGTGCAATCTGTTCCAGTGTGTAGTTGTGCGCACAATAAAGTTATTCCTCATATTCAGGTGGAACTTCCTGTGCATCAGGTTTTGCCCATTGCTTTTTTTCATATGGCTAGGTACCACCAAGAAGAGCCTGGATCAATCCTCTGCACATCCTTCCTTCAGAGCCTTTCATGTTATGCTGAGGTTTCCTCTAAGCCATCTCTTCTTGAGTGAACAGGTCCAACTCTTTCTGCCTTTCCTTAGGGGCAGGGAGTAAGGGAAATGCTCCAGACCTTTCATCATTTTCATCACCCTCTACTGGACCTGCTCCAGGAGCTCCACATAACCCTTGTGCTGAGGAGCCCACAACTGAACACAGCATCTGGTGTGCCCCACCAGGGCTGAGCAGAGTGCCAGATCACCCCCCTGACCTGCTGGCAATGCTCTTCCCGATGCACACTGGGATAGCTTTGGCCGTCCTGGCCACCAGGGCACTGCTGGGTCATGGACAGCTTGTTGTCCTGTAGGATACCCATATTCTTCTCCACAGAGCTGCTTTCCAGCAGGTCAAGTCCCAGCCTGTGCTAGTGCATTTTGGGTTATTCTTTCCCAGGTGCAGGACCCTGCATTTGTCCTTGTTGAACTTCAGATGATTCTTCTCTGCCCATCCCTCCAACCTGTCAAAGTCCTTCTAAAGGGCTGCACAGTTCTCTGGGGTATGGGCTACTCCTCCCAGCTTTGTGTCATCAGTGAACATGCTGAGCAGGTGAAGCACATCGTGTCATGGTAACCGTTGTGAACATGCCCTATGATACTAAGTACAAAAAGTAATTTTTTGTAAGTGTTTTAATGAATCACTTTCATGGGAATTAACAACATGATATAAGTACATGTTTAAATCTACTCTTGTTAATCAAAGTACTTAACTCTACATACACCTGTACCTCAAGCAAATTTTAAGCAAATTAAGCAGGATTTATGTAAATTAATACCACCAGGGTCCAGAACTACCAATCAAGCACCTGTGGTGAGGCAGTGTAATACACCGCAGATGGGACCTTGACCTAACATGAGTATATATCTCCTGATACCTGAGATGGCTTGTTTAGTAGTAACTCTGATATCTTTCCATAAACCATCATTATATCAAGAAAATTTATACTAAATCCTTCACTTGGTCTGTTCCTTAAATAAAACTGGAATCACATTAACACTTTCTGAATGATTCATTCCCTGGTCAAATTGAGTACCTAGATTCTTTTATTTACATTCACTCACCTGAATGTGGTAAATCAAGGTGTAGAGTGCAATTATTGCATCAGATCCAATCTCTATTTTGCAAAAGGAAAAAAAGAAAGTGTATAGCTAAATCAAAGCCTTATATATTATTAATTTCTTTTAGACTCTTGCAAGGTAATAGGAGGGGAATGTGTTTTGCTTTTGATTGCTAGTGTTTTAATTTGTGCTGCATTGCCATGTAGACAATGCATTGTCTACATTGCAACACAAACCAGGCAGCTTTGAGAATGCCTTTTCTTGGGACTGCCAGTGGCATGTTGAGTTAATCTGCTAGTTAATACTCTGCAGTGTACCTCTAGGATAAATTTTCTTAATCATTAAAATAACACATCTTACCACTAGTCTGAGCTTTGCTGAATTCCACCTTCTGTTCTTGCTTTGTCTGCTCTATTAAAAGCCTTGTAGTACCACTACTTTAGCCATTTCTCAAATTTTTGTGAGCTAAGATTCAAAAGAAGACATCTGGGCCAATAATAGCTTTACAAAGTCATCCAGCCAGACCTTGGTAATGTATGCAAAGTCAGGAACCTCATCAACAATCACACTATGGATGGCAGTAACCTTTTTAGACATTGACTTAACAATATAATAGCATGAATCAACATGTTGAGTCTCTGTCAATCAACAACATGTGCACTGAATAGGAGATGCCAGGTAAATCTAGGGATGCTGGCTTTATATATGTCACAGTTTGCTTAGGAACTTACTCTCCCTGTTGTGGTTCTATTTCTCACCCTTTGTTTATAAAGAGCAACATGCTCCCTCCTGGAAAGGAATAAAGCAGTAGTTCCACCAAATTCTCATGACCTTATCAGCTCACAGAATGGGTACAAAGGCTTCAATGGATTTTTGATTACAGCTTATTTGCAGTAGGTGTAAATGCCTGTGCTGAGTGGTTGCTACAGTGTCTAAGACAGGTTTGTTCTTTTCTGTTATGGTTTGAACCATTGCAGGGTAAAGTGAGATGTTTTGTGAAATGATTAGGATTTGGCTATGCTATAGTGTTTTCTTATCTTTTATCTAGGCCTATGAGAGACAAAAGCACCAAATTTGCCTTGTCTCTTCAAGGCAACGTATATTACAGCACACCAACACTTTACCATTTTAAGATTTTTTTAAGTAGAGTTGTCAGTTGCTGTGATACAATATAAGAACTATGTTCATTCCCTGAAGTGAACAAAACAAAAAAAATAGTCAATAAATTAAAATCACCCAGTTATAACTGTGCTCTCTCTTTCAGTCTAGTTTTACAGACAGTCTTGTAAAATGTTCTGCTACATGACTTAGCAAATAAATCTAAACAGTAGTTTGTAATTTTTGGAACCCATAATGTGAAGCCACACTTAAATTAGCTGTCACTTGAAATTTCAAGCGGCAGTAATGGGTTTATTCAAGATGCAGAGGGAGGGGAGAAGGTAGCTAGAGCTGCTGCGATATGGACTTCTGATTAATAATATTTTTTAATGCCTGCTGCAATCACTCACCTTCACGGAGAGAGTCATGTGAGAGACTGTATTCTGAAATACTTGGTAGATATTACTGAACTTATTTAGTAACAGATCCGCTCTTGAAAATCTTATTTCATTTTAATTCATGCACGTAAGGTCCTTTCTTTAATACTCCGATACATTCTTCTCTGTATCTGATGACATGGATATTATTTAGATATCATTCATAGAAATTACACAAACTTCTAGGATTTCATAAAATACATATCGAGTAGTTCTGAGGAGATCTCAGCAAAAAATAAAAAATTCTCATTTTAACTCATTATTCATTAACTAGCTACAATTAAAAAAAAATAGAATTCCTATGTAAGACTCAAAGACTCATTTATTTTCACATTTTCTTTTCAAATCAGATTTTTTATCTACTGGAATTAAGAGTGAGGTATACTTTAGCCTTAGAATGAGCTTTACAGAAAACAGTCATAAAGACTGGTTTTAAAATAACAGTGACAAGGACCTAACATCAGACTGCTTAAGAGCCTTCCCAGCAGAGCTAGCCTATGCAAACCTCTTGGGACCACCCATACAGTGTGAATGTGACAACATCCAGGCAAGTTGCAGCTCCTCTCAGACAGAGAAGTTAGATTTGGAATGTAACTATTGATAAAGAATACCAGTGGAGTTTCTATGCATCCTTTCAGTGTAATCCCTTAATGCTAACAGGAATTTCTTGGAGTCTGATAAAGGGCAAATGGCAAATCTTGCACCTCAGAATCACAAAATCATCTAGTTTGGAAAAGACCTCCAAGATCATCAGGTCCAACCCTTGACTGATCACCGACTTGTCAACTAGACCATGGCACTAAGTGCAATATCCAGTTATTTCTGGATCTCCTTCAGGATGGTGAATCCATCATCTCCCTGGACAGCCCATTCCAACGTTTAATAAAATTTACTGTGAAAAATTTCCTCCTCATGTCCAACTTGAACCTCCCCTAGAGCAGCTTGTGACCATATCCTCTCATACTGTCACTAGTCGCCTGGGAGGACAGACTGACCCTCATCTGGCCACAAGCTTCTTTTAGGGAGCTATAGAGAGTGACAAAGCCACCTCGGGGCCTCCTTTCTTCCAGGCTAAGCATCTCAAGCTTTCTCAGCTGCTCTGCATATGACTTGGTCTCTAGATCCTCCACCAGCTCTGCTGTCCTTCTCTGAACACCCCTCCTGCACCTCAATATCTTGATGATGAGGGGCCCAGAACTGGACACAGGACTCGAGGTGAGGCTGCACCCACGCTGAATACAGAGGCATCCGTGGATGAATATTTGTACACACCAAGAAAGACTGGAAAAGTGTCTTTGCAGGAAGATGGCTTTGCAGGAAAGATGACAGGGTCCTGGGGGATAACAAGCTGACTCAGAGCCAGCAGTGTGCTCCTGTGGCAAATGTGGCTGGCAGTGTAATGGGCTGCGTTAGAAGAGCATCACTAGCTTGTCAGAGGAGGTGATTCTTATCCTGTACTGAACACTGGTGAGGCAGCATCTAGTGCTGTCTCTGTTTCTGGACTCCCAAGTACGAGAAGGAGATGGACCTATTGGAACAAGTGCAGAGCAGGACCATGAAAATGATTAAGGGACTGAAACATCTAAGGTGTGAGGAGAGCTGAGATGGATGTGGCTATAAACAGCCACAGAATGGAGAAATCCAAGGGGTCTTATCAATGGTCTTATCAATGTATGTAAATAAATACCTGATGAGCAGAGTAAAGAAGGTGGAACCAGCCTTTTCTTAGTGGTGCCTAAATAAAAGACAAGAGACAATGGGATACAAAATGAAATGCAGAATCTTTGTTTAAACATAAGAAAAGTCTTTTTTTTTACTCTGCAGGTGGTTGAGCATGCAAAAGTTTCTCAGAGATAGATGTTGTGGACTCCTCTTCCTTGAAGACATTAAAAATGAATGCTTAGCGCATCTTCAGTGTGCATATCTGTCTGGTGAGAGAACAAACTCTTCCACTCAGCATGGGAGCTGGGAAGAATAGCAGCCGCATCTGCCAGAAAAGGAAAGGAAGAACCTGTTACGCCCCATTATAAAAAATCTGGCTATTCTTAAAAGAAAATTCAGTCACAGTGAAAAGTGAATCTGTTGGACTGAATGAGACCACATTTGAAGGAAGAAGAGGAAAACAGAGGACTCTGAATTTAGTATTCATCTAGTGAAGGAATAGCATATGACACCAGAGTTAAAAGATATATAGTGTTTTGGAGAATCAAGCAGGACTCATACGTAGAAAGCAATGGTATATAAAATATTTTGCCATCAGAACATAGGCTAGAAGACCCTTGCTTAAAAGATTTACTTGGAGCAACAATGGCATTTTTAAGCCTGCTTACAGGTAATTCAAAAACCGAAAGGGAGGCTAAATTTATCAAATAAATTGTTTGTTGCAAATAGTTCTCCCAGTTCTTTCGTCTGTACCTAATTGGCTATCAATAATGCATGGAAATGCTGAGACAATAAAGAATCATGTAACAGGCATTCCATTATGTAATTAAGGATCATTAACTATATTAATGACTTTTCTAATTCTTATATTGTTAACCAATGAGTAATGCTTTATGTCACGAATATACTTTCTAACTTCTCTGCACCAGTGAAAAAGATACATCTTGCTTATCTAACTTCTGCAGGTAATTCACACAAGAGATTTTGTCTGAATAAATCTTGAGGAAGCTCAAACAAAAAGCAGATTACGAGATCACACTGCACTAGGGGATTAAGAAAAATAAAGATTGGCAAACCTAATATTTCTGGATAGTGACTAGAAAGCTTTTAGTGGCTCAAGAGGAAAAATGCAGTTATATATGTGTATGGGCAGAATACATATGAGATGATAAACCTGCTGCAGAAGAACTGTAGGACTGCCAATATGAAAATTGCAGATTTTAGCATCTGCCATGTGAAAGTGTTGGTCACATGAGTTAAATCTGTCAAAAGCTCACAAAACTTTTGTTGTTTGCTCTATATATTCTATCAAGAATATCTAGGGAAATTATGATGCCTTATCCCTGGAAATGTTTGAGGTCAGGTTGGATGGACCTTTGAGTGACCTGGTCTAGTGGGAGGCATCCCTGCCTATGGCAGGGGGATTGGAACAAGGTGATCTTTAAGGTCTGTTAACCTGTTGGCTATATAATTTTTTCTGAGGAGGATTGGGTCTTGAGAAGCACAGACACCTGAATTCATGGAGTGTAACCTTAGGCAGTGTGTTGAATCCAAAGGTTCAATCTTTCGGCTCTGCTAAGAAGAAATTTCTTAACAAAGAAGTGGGTAAAAATAATTAATATTCTTTGCCTAATAATAAGAATTTTTAATCTATTCATGCTCAAGTTATTAATGAAGGAAGATAAATATTTCTATTTTATAGATTGAGATGCAGAGACCAGTGAGCTGAAATGTTTTGTCAATGGTCAGTAGGGTGGACCTGAAAAAAAAACCCATCATGACTAAATCCCACAACCCAATACCAAATTTGCACCTTTGGAATTATTTTTGCCTAATACAATTTTGTTTGTAACCTAAATAAATAAATAAGTAGATAACGTTACAACAACACTTTTGCAATGTGCTTATCAAGTATATTTCTAGTAATTTTGCCTTAATGACTATGTTATAGAAAGGATGGTGAGCTTAGGATTTTCTTATTTTTAAGAAAAAAAGGTATTTTTTTATAATCTCCTTCTGCCAGTGTCCTGTGTTATTTGTTTATCAGATCTTATATTTTCTTAGTGACTGAACTTACAATCCTTTTGTCTGAGACAAGAGGTTTCACTAAACATGTGTTCTGCTAGTATAAAAATTTTGTCGATCTAGGTTAGTTTTTTCAGCTTTCAGTACAGTGTTCCAAAGCAATATCAATGTTCCAGAATTACTTTTCATTGTTTACAGCTCATGTGTAAATCATTACTAACCAATGAATCACCCAGAGTTAGATGTTAGCTCTGTGAGTTTCATTTTTTTTTTGTAGGAATAACTCAAATACTACAAATTTTTCTTAAACTTATGATTGTCACAGTGAGAAAAATCATGCAAAGATGTTGTCACATTTCAGAAAAGTGCTTAAATATGTGCTTAATATAATGAACATGCATAGATTCCCTTGGCTATACCATTACATGTGTCTGTGTTGACACATTTTTCATTATTTTTCTTTAATAGTGGCATTTTCACAGGAGACCTTGTTGCTTATTTTTAAATGTGAATCAAATATCTAACTCCTACAGTCCATCTGAAAAGAAACTCTCCAGTCTATCCATTGCCAATGCAACATTTTTTAAGTTTTATTGAAAAATATTAATCATAAAATGAGTTAGTTGGTCCTGTTCAAAAAATATTTATGAATTTACAATCGTGGACCTTTCAAATCAAGCCCAAGAAGGATTTTGCATATCAAATACTGCTGTGAGTCTCTGAACTCTTGTTGTTGGTGGTAGCGTTTTTGTTGGTGCTGCTGGTGATGTTGTTTTCTAGATGTGGAGGAGCCAAGTGACAAGTACACATTTCCTACAATCAGGAATCTGCTTATAGCTCTCTTCAACATTAAAAATATTTTCTCCTCCGACTTAAGTAAATAGTTGTGATAACAAAGACAGATGCTCTCTATGTGTTACAATTGAAAGCAATATTACAGAGGTGCTTCTGTATTTTCACTAATCACTTACTGTAGGTTTCTCTGACCCATGGAAAAGAGAATCTGCCTTAAAACATGCTTTGTACTGAAACAATCAGCATTATGGCTTTCCGTTTGTTTTCTTTAATGTTCTCTTTAGCTTATCAATATTTTTAAGTCCTCTGAGATCAATGTAATCTTGTGTACACCGTCCAGATAAACTATGTCTGAATAAATTAATAATAGTCTAACAACAGTGTGAGTATCTGCCTGAAGGGTGTGGGAAAAAGCAAGGTTTGTAGGAGAACAGATTATGGGACATAGGGAATGAGGCTGCGGCCGAGCCTCATCCCTAATGGGTTGCAGCTGTATAAGACAGGTGAACAGCACTGAACGAGAAGAAGCATGGAATGCTGATGTGTGTTGACCAACCACAAAGGAGTGATAGGTGTTATGTATGTGAGAGAAAAGGTATAAAGAGCTAGGAGGAGAGAGGAGTTGTTGGAGCCAGCAGGTCATGCTGTGAGAGGAAGGGGTCTGTGTTGTGTGGTGCTGCTCCTCATGGGATTGCAACAGAGAAAAGGCAGAAGGCTTTAATAAACTGCTGATGTTTGCTACCATCTTTGATGTCAGCCTTTTGAGCCCACCATCAGTCAGGAGAAGGTTTTCAATAAAAAGGGACTGGCACTTGTTTTAGGGGCAAGTGAGGAAAATGGTGCCCTGTGTGAGGAGTGGGTGACAACAAAGTTTCATTTGGACAACGTTATGCTGGGTAAGGAATTCAAAGAGACTGCCAGTAAAGGAATAACTTCAATTCTGAAACTCAGTTATAATGAAACACTAGAGGGGTAGGACACAAAAAACAAGGTAGCTGTTCTGTCTACAGTTTCTTTGAAAACAAGATCTCCAACACAGCTTTTAATGTCACTAGCCCTTTGAGCATGAAAAGCTTGAAGAATGAGACAAGTTTTAACATCAATTCTTTTCAAATGGACTTGACTGAGTTTATTTCCAATATAGCTGGAGGCTGAATCATTCTTTCACTGGCTACTTTAATAAAAGACAAGACATTTTCAACTGGCATGATCTGATTTTTTCCAGAGTTTCATTACCACCAAATCTTTGATACCAGAAAGCAAGTAATGCTTCAGAAAGGAGTGGGAAGAAATAGTTGTAGATATAAGGTCCTCTTAAAGCAGGGGCCAAAGATCGGAAATATCTTGCAGGCTTGGGAAATAAGTGTTGATAAAAAGTCACAGCTGCTTTTGTTGAAATTATTGAAAGTTGGTGCACAGATGAACAAGAAAACAGATTTTCCCTTAATGATGTCCCTAGATTCTTAAGTTAAATCTAGCAGGTAGCAAGATTCTTCCTTAGTTTCAAAAGATATCTCACATCCAGATGCTGAAACACATTTTTTAAAGCCCTGGAAACAAGAGTTTAAAAATTCAGCATCAAAAAAGCACCTGTAAATCCTCCATAGACATCTCATTCTCAAATATAGCACAGGAGCATTCACCTAGCATAGAGCCTAGCTTTCATGTGTCTCTCAGAGTGCTGGTGTGCTACAACCTGGAAGCAGTCATATAAGATCTCAAAGGTCTAGCATCTACATCAGCTGGATTAGTTTTGGACTTAGAAAGTAGGTAAGATGGCAAGTATTCCTAAAGAAAGCAGCTATGCTTGAAGAGATACATAGAAAAATGCATACTGAATTCTTTTAGAATTGGCAGCTGTTTGACTTGTTGAGCAAGACCCTGAGGACTGAAGTTTTTTCCTAAGTATTTTTTATTTTTATCTTAGTAGTCCTTATAAACAGATTTTTTTCTAATGTGTATCTTCAATTAGAGTTTAAGGAAAGCAGAAAATCGGGATTGTAGTATTCTTGCTATAGGAATGGGAAGTTGACAAAGCTGAGACCATCCATGCCTTTTGGCTTAAAAGCTAAGTACAAAATTAATTTACCTAAACTGCTTAAATGGTATCTAGGGTAATTTTGGAGTCCCTCAAGTACTCGGTTTGACCTTCAGAAGGACATAGGTTTATCTACAGTGGTGTGTCATATCTGCCATAACAGGGTAGATATACTGGACAGCTTAAGGTATCTCAAATGTTTGTGTTTGGGCAAATTACCCCATCCTTCTTCTGAAAGATAGTCAGCTAAATTTGCCAAAGTTTGTTTAAGAATTCTAATATGCTGAGCAAATTTATTTTGCATAGCCATATGCAACAAATGTTTTCCTGAAGCACTGACCTTATCAGGTCTGTGGTGATGCAACTTCTTCACAGCCGTGCTATAAATCTGGTGGATTGCACAATATTCAAAGCATTGTGTGTAAACTGCCCAGCTGGCACATTCATGCCCAGTTGGTTTTGTATTTCTTGAAGGGATTTACTTCACTGTACAAAAGTTACATACTGCATATGCTTGTATTTCTGTCTGGAGATTTTGGGCCTGGGAGACTAGAAGATGGATCTTACTGGTAGTAACTGAAGCAAGAAAGACTCTCAGTGTCTTATCATCTCCTTCAGCCATTGTCCTGTGTTATTTGTTTATCAGATCTTATATTTTCTTAGTGACTGAACTTACAATTCTTTTGTCTGAGACAAGAGGCTTTATCCTTGACCACTCAGTACATCCTTTGCTCCACTGAGCAGTGGGTATCCCTGTACTCACCCTCTCCTTAGTTTTATTCTGTTGATGACTTAATTGTAGAGACTTTTTTTCATGCTCCTGAAATCCCCAACTAGATTAATTTCTGGCTGAACTTTAGCTCTTCTAACTCCATCCATGCAGGCTTGAGAAATACCTCTGTACTTCTGGGCAACCTTCCTCAGTTTCCACTTCTGTAGAATACCACCACAGGTGTTCATTTCCGGTCAGAGTTACCTGTTCTTTCAAAGAGACTTCTGTTTTGGCCTGGCCTTTCTAACACGTAAACCTTTATCTCACAGAATCGCAGAATGGGTCAGGATGGAAGAGACCACCGTGGGTCATCTTGTCCAACCTCTCTGCTCAAGCAGAGTCATCCCAGAGCACAGGGCAGAGAATTGTGTTCAGTGACAGAGACTCCACAACATCTGCACGATCTGTTCCAGAGCCTGGTCACCCACACAAAAAGGAAATGAAAAATGTAACCTATTCTGCCTACTCATTAACTTTGATTCATCAAATATAACACAGACTGGTAGCGTGTATTTATATTCAAATAGTCAAGAATCAACATCTTTATCTGATACTTATAATTATTCTATTCACATAGTTATATTAATGCTATAAAGTTTCTGTCAAAATAAAGCCACTTTTAGAATTTTTTCCTTTTTTTCTACAATGAGAAAGGGTATTTTTGTTAAAGAGACTGCAATGGAATAATTAGTGCCTCCTTACCTTGTGTATTGCTCTCTTTCTCTATGCAGGAGTTACACATAATTTAAAACATCAATAAGAAGTAAATTGTTGCAAATTACTATTCTTTCCTCAGTATCCAATAATTTGCTAGAACCAATAACAATGGTGTCAGAATGTAACCTTGGATCAGTCCTGTTCTGTAGTGAACCCATTAATTGTTCACACAATACTAATCCTTTAAGAATACTCAACAAGCCCATGCTAACTCCTTGAGCTTTTCTCTTACCTGTGTTTATAGACCTGAGTGTTCTATTTCTCTTGGTGTTAATGCTCCTGAACATCAGGCAAAAGAGAAAGAAAAGAAAAGCAAATGTAGCCAACTAAAAGCTTGAGCTAAGTGAACTATTATCAAATTGATATAAAATTTACTACTCTGCTCATAAAAGAAAAATTATGATGTAATCCTCTTCCAGTGCTACTGCTTTACTGTTTAAATCAGTGAAATGAAAGCTCCAAAATTTGGGGCAAATGCACATATATGCATTTTTCTGAGTCTTTGGTTGATCCTTGGATATATCTTCTTCCAAGACTAAGCAAACTTTATTTTTTGGAGACTAACTAATTTCTCAGATCCAGTAATATACATGGCCTACTGAAAAGTAGGTAGGAGGAAGAATTAGCAGCTATGTCTTTTCTATCCAAGTAAATGTACTAACTAACCACAGAGGCAGAAGCAGCATCTTCCTGTATTGTTCTGAGCCATGAAGGAGATCTGAGATGTCTTCAGTGATCTCACATTTGCTGTGAGCTGTATTCATGCACTCAGACAGCTGCTGTGATGCTGCCAATATGCAGTAGTATGTTACCCTTGCAGTAACTCATTCGTGTTTTGAAGCCAAGAGTCAACAGACTTAGATCAAGCTGTTCTGCCTGTAAATTGAGAATCCCACCTGCTGAATGTGACTCCTCCAGCCAGTGATGTGTAGCCCACTTCTCAGGGAAGAGGTGAAATATTCTGCCAGATTAGTTGTGATTTGTTACCTTCTTTACTGTTGTCCCATGCTCATTTCACAGCAAAATTATGCTCTTGAAGGATGAAGAGAATGGAAAGGTGTTTCCTACTTCCACTCACATCAGGAAAAATCTTTTCCCTGGCATGGTCATATTATGGACAGTGTTTTTTGGTTTGAAGAAGTGGCTTTTGAGAAAGGAGAATGAAATAGACATTGAGAAATAGAATGAAAAAAAAATTGGTTTGGGTTGAAAGGGACCTTAAAAATCATCCAGGGCCATGGGCAGGGACACATTTCACTAGACCAGATTGCTCAAAACCCCATGCAAACTGGCCTTGAACACTTCCAGGGATGGGACATACACATATTCTGTGGGCAACTTTCCATTAATTACATATCTTCTTTTTTCCTGGTTCTGGCCAGGACAGGGAGGGTGACGGGCAGAATCCTGGGGTGATTAAATACTACCTCACACCATGCAGAGGGGGGATGGAGAGGTGGGTTTTTTTCCCCTGGCTCATGATGTTGGATGTTTCAGTAAGAACACCAAACTGGGGAATACTATTCCAAAGCACAACACTTGCAAGGAAGCATTTGGCTGGTGAGGTGAAGTTCTGAGGAAATGATTGCAATTGTGTGCATGCACAGTCTCTTCATCCCTTAGCAAAGAAAGAGTACCATCCCCTACTAGTCCCAAAGGAAAAGTGGTTATCTTTCTATCACAGAGATTTATATTCCTTTGGAATAACTTCCACATTCTTGACTGACAAATAATCTCTTCCTTATGTGGGAGAAGGTGGTAAGTGAGGAAGAATACCATAGTGAAAGAAGAGATCTAGAAAAGAATGGTTCTGCTTTTTTAGCTGTGTGTAAATTAACATTGTGAATTTCATGATGAACACCACTTTTTCTGGAAGAATACTATTCACTGGTGTTCTGGAAGATGAATCCCATGCCTTGTTTTTAAACATCATGTTGTTATCATGGAACAAGTGGATTTTATTTTGTAATTGAGTGGAATGATAGAACTGTAACTTCGCAATTGAAAATCAGAACTTCACAGAACAAAATACAATTGCTAAATGGACAGTAGAATTAAAGGTATTTTATGACTGAATTTATAAGCCTTGCCAAAATTTTTTACAAATTCAGATTCAGTGCTATGGTTTGGGTGTTTTTTTGCTAATGATATTGTGCAGTTCTATGAACTGTAAAAGCACTTGCAAGTGAAGCAGCTGACTACACTGTCAGAGCATGGCAATATTTCCACCAAACCTTGAAAATCTCTATTGAAAGAAGCCTACTAAGGTAAAAAAATCTTCTCAAATACATCTTTGATGCCTTTACATGCAAACAGTAAGAATACAGGGGTTTTCACAGTAGAATATTTGAGGGTTTCATGAACAACAAAGGCTGACGATAAGTTGGAAATGTGGCTTTGCAGCAGGAAAGGCTGATTGCATATAGGGTTGTACTAGCAATGGTGCACTCATCAGCTTGGGAAGTGCTTTTCCCTGCTTTTTGCTACCTGGGAAGTGTCTGCAGTATTGTGCCCAGTTTTGGTCTCCCCAGTACAAGAAAGACCTTGGCATTCTGGAGTGAATCCAGAAGGGACACCAAACAGATTAGGGGGCTGAAGCACATTACGTGTGAATGATGGAAACCTGGGAGAGGCATTTTTTAAAATGAAGGTGATCGCACAGAGACCATCTCTGTCCTTGGAGATATTAAATGTCTAATTTTATAAGGCTGTAAACAATCTGATACAGCACAAAACTGGTCCAGCTTTAAGCTGGGGAATAGAACAGAAAGGGCTTTTTAAATTTAAATTGTTCTTTGAGCCTTTTTATCTATATTGTTACAGTTAGGAGGGGCCCTGAATTTGAAGAGATACTTACCATGAAGGTGGTAACACAGGGTTTTGAAACCTTTTCCAGGAAAAAGTGCAGCAAAATATATAAGCATAAGATTTACCTCAACAGGAGAGGGAAGAGAACACAAGACAATAGATTGTATGCAAAAAAGGAAACCTATGATCTATACTGCCCATGAATGAAGCAGCAACAATGCCTAACATGGTTTAAGTTACCTGGCAATTGAGATTTATAGCAGATGTGAAGGGACAAACAGCACAAAATTTTTAAAAGCAGTTGAATGAGTAGCAAAGAAATCCATAAATTCTTTAACGAGTCTGAATAGTGAAATACTAGATTACCTCAAATGCACAGGAGTGTACAGACATAGGTACTTCCATAAAAAGACTACCAGTGTTGAGAGAGTCAGTAGGAAACAGAAAGTGTCATCCAATGCAATACTTTTTGAGATCATTGTTAATTCAGAAGCCTTGAGAACAAAGTCACTCCAAGCACTGCTACAACAAGATACTCACTTCGTTAATAAAAATAAACTTGATCACGCACAAGAGTAAAATTCTGATGTTTAGCCATTCTATGTGATGAAATGAAGCTAATCATCATCTGCTGCTACTGCATACCAAACTTGGATGGCTCTCTGTGGAAGAGCACTCTGGAGTCTGACCTTCATGAAAAAGTTCAAGTGCTCTTGATAGATAAATCAGTTTGTTGACCACCTCTATGAGAAACAATTTCCTGCACATCTGGTTTCCTCAAGATTTTCAGCAAGTTGTCTTCCTTCCACTTGCTATTGTGGAAGAGCAAGACAGCAATATGATGTTAACTACAAGGCAGAGGGATTTCAGGGCAAAACAGATTGGTTTTCAGAAATAAATGTTCTTCCAGAAGCACAATGTTTACAGGTTTCCGCTTTTAGTCATAGTCTCAGGGATCAGAGTCCCCACCTTCAGAGATGCCATAAGGAAAGATGTTGCCATCTATTTGAATGCACTGAAAAAGAAGTTTGGGTTTGGCTTTGTTTGTTTTGTTGTCTTTTTTTAAAAATAGATGGAATGCGCATACAGTTGGACATGAAATCTGTTCTTTTAAAGCTGTGCCTTCATAAAATTTGTAAGTAAATCTCCTCAATAACTGTAGTCTTCCAATATCATATCTTAACAGTGAGGTCTCGATGATTTTGAGGGAAGAGTTTATTGAAATATGTACTAAATTACTACTACTTTCATTACTTCTTATCTCACCATGCCCTGAGCAAGACTGACTCTTTAGCAATGAAATCAAAGCACAGGAATTGGTTTGTAAGTGTCAATGTTTTACCATTATGCCTTAGAGCTGTCAAGAGAGGCAGGAACGAGCCTCTCAAAAATAAGCTAGCCATAACTGCACATTTTCCTCATTTTTAATAGGAATAGCACACTCACCATCTAAAAGTGTACCTTTCTGGCACGATTTATTTATTTTTAAATTACCTTTTATGGCTTTTTCTCTGTGGAAGCTCACAATCATTAGATTACCAATGAGACAGTGCTAACAGTTTTCAAAAGTGAAGATTGGTAACGGAAACAGAGACTCAGTAGAAGACCACAAAAATTTCATCAGAACTATTGATTCTGCCCAGGAATGGGGCTGAGGTATCTCAGTTTCACAACTTCAACCCAGAGTCTTGACTATGAGTTCCTGACACTTCGCTTTTTTACACATATGGTTTTATACCAGGCAACCTTGAACCTGTGTCAGAGATGACACTTTCAGCACTGTGAAGTCCAGAAAACTAAGATCTTATTCAAGATTTTAAAACTGGAGTTTTTCAACCACTGAAATTTTGTGAACCTTTGCTCATTTCAGAAAATATCAGTCAAGAAGAATGAGCACTTTCTGAACAAAAGTTTGTATTGTATCAGTCCAAACAACTATTCTCTAATTCAGTTCTGTACATTTCCACTCTGCAAACATTGGAGAGTTTGCAAAGAGAATCAGTAAATTTGTTTGGAGACTTGCAAGACCTGACTGGACAAAGTCCTAGATAGCGGAGCCTTTTTTCATCGTTGACCCCACTTGCGGTGTTGCTTGGACCAAGCACTATCTCCTTGGACAATAGACACAGTGATTTCCCAAGTAACTGATTCTGTAAACCCTCTTTGGGATCATCAGGATCTACAGTAATGTTATGAGTAATACTCTTTTGCAGGATGATGCCAAAAGCGAAACCTATTTCTTGGCTTACCACAAAACAAACAAACAAACAAAAAAACATAATCTGAGTTTTCAATTCAGACTTGTAATTTATTTTCTTAAGTAAAAAACAAAACAAAACAAAACAAAACAAAGGAATAATTCATACCAATGAATTATGAAACATTAAAATCCCACTTTGGCCCTTTTATAGTATCCCTTCTTAATGGATCCATCATTTACAGAAAGGTTACAATATGCCATGTTTGCTGAAAATTGACTCCAAGTCCTGGCTGTCAGCTGCCATCTAAGACTGCAAGTAGCATTTGTTTATGGGCTTATGTTGAAAACCCACTTCCAACAGAAACCATCTTGGAGATACAGTGACAGCAAAGGTTGTGCTATAAAAGAGCCTCTTTTCTCATCTACCTGCAAATCAAATTAATGTCTATTAACTATGTGATTTAATAAATGTAATTGGCATTGTTAGGTTAGTTTATTTTATTCATATTTATTTTCAGTCATATACCTGACTTCTATGTTAATCCTTTTAACTGAAGGTAATTACTGCCATAAAAGCTGTCTATGCCATTACTTTAATATAACCTTTCTCTTTTAATTAAAGTAAAATAGAGATATCTAGCTAAACATTATTTATTTCCGTCCACTAGACCAAAAAAGGAAACAGGTTTTCTTTTTTTCTCCATTTTTTTCAACAAGCTAAATGATAGGTAACCTATTTCACACTATTTGTACATTTAGCCTCAATAACTGTCATATTTTTTCCTAAGGAAAAAAAAAAGTTTTATGAATAAGCCTTTCCTAAAACCTCGTTTGTCGAGAAGTCTAGTGAGACTCTTTAAATGTGAAATGAGTGAACCTAAACAAAAATGAATTTTTCCAGCATGAGAACTGAAAAAACAAAACTTGGTAGAGTGTATATAAATATATATGACAGAAGTTTTCATATTTCGTCACCTCGAAGACTGGGAATTTGCCACTGTGCTTCATGCTGCAGAACTGAGATCATCATCTTGCTTTATATTAAGGTAGAATGTTTTATATAGAGTACTTATTAAAAACTCAGTCCTTACTGTTTGCTTGTGTTTTCCTTATAAATGTACAGAAATTTCATCACCAATTAAAAAAGCATTACTAATGTTAATAACAAAGAAATAAATTATATGGTCACCTTTAAAATCACTCTTAACTAGAACCAGACTATTGCTCAGACAGGCTTTCTGTGCACTAAGAATTTTGTGCTGTCCAAATTTGGCCTAGATATTCTGTTCCGCATTAACTTTTGGATTATTTTTCATTTGCTAGATTCCCACTTTCCTGGATTAAGATAAAACTGAGTAGCAGGCATAAGAGATTTTCCTCACAGCTTGACTTGAAGTGCTGAGGATAAAAAAAAAAAAAGAGACCAAACACAAAACCCCTCACTGTTAAATAGAAGAGAGAATTTAATATATAACGTCTTAACATGAGTGCTATGTGTTTTAAAATGATAATGAGGCATTACTATTATGAAAAATAAATTATTTTGCTGGTTGTATGCTTAGTGTACTTTTTCAGGAGCCCTGCTGCAGGAATTGCTTTTAAATTCACAAAAGACTTTCCTCTGGAGTTGTAAAAAAAGTTATGGAACTCAGATGTCAAGGCTCAGGTGTGTATAATTGTATTATATGGAACATAAAGTTGCAAACCAGAATTACTGTGAACTCAATAAAATAATGAACAAAACAGTGGATATCTTTTGCTTGGTCATGCTTTAGAATGGAAATTTGTTTTCATTCCTGAAATAATATTACTCTCATGGTTTTACTTCACTCTAACAAAAATGGTTTGGAATGATTTATGCCACTTTAAGCAACTCTATATTTCCAGTTGCAATTATCTCTCTTTTTGGATGGAAATTTTAAAATTGTTTTAGAAACAATGATTAATTGCAAAAGGAGAACAAATCTATTCCAAACAGTCCTTTCAAACTTGCAATTTAATGTGGATACAGCTCCACCCAACTAGAGTTCTGCTGAAGTCAATGGAACTGGCATAGTGGCAACTCATTTAGAAATATTAGCATTGACGCTGATGATGGTATACAAGGGTTAACATTACATCTCATTAACTCGTGACATGGAGCCTACCCTGTCTGTAGAGCCTACCCAGTGGCTCTACCCTGTCTGTACAGTAACTTCATTGATTTCTCTTGTCTGTCATCCATTTAATTCAGCAATTTGAATCGTTTGAATACATATACTCCTTCAAATATGTTTTCCATGTTAATTACTTTGGAGTAAGATCACATTTTAAAAAGAGACTCCATACAAGACTTTTAAGCATACCTAAAAGGCCAAAATATATATATATATATATGGGAGGCCAGGAGAAGAAAATTTAGGGAATTAGCCATTTTTTTTAAGCAATAAGGAATCACATCTCATAATAACTTGAAAAATCTACTGTGCAGACACATGTGAAAGTCCTGTTATAGCAATGGTTATTACTTTCACGTGTCTGAATAAATACATGTGTCTGTATATATCTACACACACCTAAAGAAATACATATGGTGTTACAAACATATTATGTACACATAACCTCATATGATGTGCACATGCATAGGGCTTAATTCTTTAAAGTGTGGTTGATAACGACACAAATAAGAAAATCCTTAAGTCAGCACAACCTTCAGGAACAAGTAGTAACTTGGTTTTAAAATTTCGTATTCAGATTTCTGGAATAATTATCACCTCACCTGGGTATTCTAACAAGTTAATCAGTAGCTGAATTGAAATACTCATCAACACACTATGTAATTTCATTGAGAGTATCTGCTAACTCAGATCAACTCAATTAATCTCTAGTGGAATGAAACAAAGAAGCAGATGGTAATGTGTTTTAGTCAACACCAACTTTTTATTCTGCATACATTTTTAAGTACACTATTCCTAGGCATTACTCCTAAGGCATTGAGAAATTGCCTTACTTTAATCTAAGGTTTTAAATAGACACCAATAAGACACACTCATATCCATTTTGTCAGTAATGATTACAGTTTTCTCAAATAAAACACTCCCCTTAGGCTCAGTTCTGCATGATACTTATCCTGGCACTCCCATTGAGTCCCTGGGAGCAGCAAGCTCAGGATCTGTCACCACCACTACCTCGGCACAGAGGTCACGTCCTATCCAGCGAGCTGCACTGATATTTAGTTAAATGCACTAAGCAGTGCTGCACGTGCTAACAGATGGTAAGGACGCATTTGATACCACCTTTTCCATAATTCTTCAAAGGTAAGGGTTTGGCATCCTAAACTGCTTTGTCTTCATCTTTATGCAGAAAAAAAATAGAGGTAAATCTCTCAATCCACATGATCATGATAGCAGTAATCTCTTTTCCTTTGGTCTGGTGGTCAAGACATTTAAAAAGGTGGCTAAAATATGAGTGCTGAGCTTGTTTGTAATATTATTTATAGCCTCAAGATGCACCAAGGGAAGTTCAGGCTGGACATGATGAGGAATTTTTTCATGGATAGGGATCTTAAACATTGGAATGAATTGCCCAGGGAGATGGTGGAGCCACCACCTCTGGAGGTGTTCAAGAAATGACTGGACATGGCAGTTAGTGCCATGGTCTGGTTGATGAGGCAATGATTAGTCAATGATTGGACTCAATGATCTTGGAAGTCTTTTCCAACCAGGATATTTCTGTGATTATTTATATGTTTTCCATTTAATGACACCAAGATTAAAATATACAGAAATGGGCCAGGAGGAAAGGTTGAATTTTTTTTTTTCCTATTCCTATCCACTGTCCATAAGTTAAGGACCTCAGTCATGCTCCAGCTCTTATCACCTTGATTGCTTGCTTCAGCTCTCCAGCACCCATGTCAATAGAACTGGGCTGCGACACATGTCAGAGGTAAGTCTGCAACTTTGAGGTCAGGACAGACTTGGAGATGTTGGCAGACATTTTTAAATACGGTCACAGTGGGAAATTAATTGAATCCAGGCTTCTACCTTCATGATTTATGTTCTGCGTATAAGTGTATTTATAAAACGTACAAAAGCAAACAGACCCAACAACTGGAAAAGCTCTCTTTCTAATGTCTTTTGGAGGAATTACTGTAACTTTATTCTTTGAGATAAATTTCTGTGTATACCAAGTTTGATCTCAAAATGGCTGGCTAGCACTTTGGATCCATCATGTGAGATAAACAGATTAAATATCATTTTCTGAATCCTGTCTGTATAAGGGCTTGAGTAGTTTTGTCCTGGACAAGCCAAGAAACAAAATCCAAGTGTCTAAAGAAACAAGGTATATAATTCAGATAGTAGATGCTCTGAATATTAAACCATCTTCACAGTGAGGTGACAGCTTAGGATGGGTTATTTTATGTCAAAATTTTGGCTCCATAGTTCATCTATTTATGTAGACCTTTACAGGCCTTATATTCCTACTAGCATCCTTACTATGTTTTCGCCACTCTTCATCACTTGCAGAGGTCCACAGAACTCAATAGTATTTTCAGTTCTTCAAAAGGAGAAGAGCAGTGGAAGTTTAGCCACGCAGTGAAGACATGACTTACACTGAGAGTGTATCACCAGCACAGCAAGCAAACAAAGCCCTTCTGTCAGCCAGAGTCTGCATTAAGAGTTTTGCCCACATGACTGCGACAGTGAGGGAGAGGCATATTTTTTAATGTGAGGGAACACCTAACAAAGAAAAGAAGAGAGCAATGCTCTTCCACCTTCAAACAAGATTTAACCATCCTGCCTCACTCTTTTAGTTTTTTGTGCATTGTTTTTACTTTGTTTCCATGGTTCATGTGTTGATTTATCTGCCATTTCTTCTGTTTTAAATTTATGCATCTCTTGTTCTGTATCCATATTTCATCTCTTTTGTTCTGATTTTACCAACTCTTCTTTTCTCTATCCTTTTACCTGATAGCCCATCCTTTCTTCTATCAGTATTTTATGCACTCATTGCTTGTCTGCCATCTCCTTTTCCTTTCTTTTGCTTTGCATTTCCCTCTAGTCACTTTTTTTCCTGTCGGTTGGCTTGTAAAGAAATATATTATGGGAAGTAGTTACATACAGGATATTTCTCTGAAAACACAACTACATTTACAGTAACTGAAGTCAACACATCGACCTGCAATATCAAATTGTGGATGAATTGAATTTAATGCAAGTTAAACTAATGCATTTATAGAGAACATGTGTGTGCCAGATCCTTTAAAAACTGAAAACAGAGAGTATATGCACTAAAAATACTACAACTGAGCATTCTCAATATTATAGAATCTATTTCAGTTTGTGCTAGATAAGATATTTTACCCATATGGATAAATTTGGTGAATAGATCACAGAAGAAGGTTTATAAAGAAGGTACTTTTTAATCAAGGATTTGAAGGAGAAGAGAGATTGGCTGATCTAGGTCATGATTTTGAAGCATCAACTCCATGTGTTAACACTGGCACATCTACATAGTCCAAAAGCAGCCTAGATTCTAGTTCATGTTCCTCTGCTTGTCTTATATATGCACTTAATCATACAATTATATTTTATACATAGACATATAATATTTGTTCTAAACTTTTGTCCAAAGAACTGTCCACAGATGATTATCTTCTCATCAAATTTGCAGTTACTGAGTCTTCTTTCCTGGTGATTCACATCTCATCTTTATGACAAATAGAACTTATTTTGTCTATCATATACTCACATAATGCCATGAAATAACTTTATATCGACTGTGCCTTTAAGACACAGACAATTTAAAGAAAATATTTCTGGAATATTTTATTTTTATTTTTATTTTTATTCTGACTTGGGGCTTAACATTGATCAGGATCAGAAGTTTCAAAGAAACACAAAAAACCCTCTGCTTAAAAACCTGGAATAAACAAAGGTGGCATGAAGTTCCCCTAAAGATAGGAATGATTTTCCGATGTAGAAAATGGCTTAACCACTAAGTAACAATGCTTGCATTTCCTTAAAAGTTTTATTCAGTATATATGAACAACTATAGAACAAATCATAGAAGAAAATATAGAACATTAGTTGTTTTTATTATACAAATAGCCTTTAATTGCTGCCTGAAGAATACCATTTCCCTATTTTTGCTGCGGACAGTAGTCGCTAGTATAAAGCCCTGTGTCTAGGACTAGCAATGTCAGTATCTGTGGAGTATCTTTGACAACTGAAGGCTGGATTCAGACCATTATTTAATCAAACATCTCTCCAGGTGAACATAAACCACTTCTGATTTTTGCTCCACGATTGCATAACTATCCTGTTTATTTGGACCAGTGACTAAGATTTGTTAGCCCATTGGGGATTATTCTTGCATACTGCTGAAAAAACCCAGTCAAAATACATTGATTAAATTCTGTCTCATTCTGGAACCTTCTGTGCAGCTTTTTATCATTCTTGTGATGAAGAACAAGTGCTGTTTTGTAGAGGAGGGAGAAATAATGTTACCCATCCCCTTAAAGAAATATTTTCCCCATGTGTAACAACTGTGGAATGATATATAGCTTTTTAATACACTTTTAAAAGCTATCTGGAGACTTAGTAAAATCTTCCATGCTCGGTAGATAACAAAATGTTATAGTAATTTTAGTGCCAGACCTTAATTAAAAAGAAAACCATAAAATGTATAAATGGGTACTATAGAGAGTGATGCAGCTTTGTGGAAGCATTTAAGTCTCTTCATCACAAAGATTGCAGAAATTAATAAGAGGACATAATTTGTGTAATAGTGTACTGGACACAAGGTAGTCAATATATTTTTACCCTTTGAGCAAGCAGTTGTTGCTTGGAGTGCACACCTTAATCTTCCCAGGTAAACTCTTCCATAAGATTGTCCCCAACAAGCAAACCTGTTGTTAAGGCTGTGTCTGCAAATGAATTGTCTATAAACAAACTCAGCATCTGGCAGACATTCCAAGGTGAAAGCCAAACAGATGGCTAATTTAATATAATCTAAGTGACTTTGGATCAGATAAAGCAATTGAATTAACAGCACTTTAAATGAATGTATACCACACATTCTCACTATGCCATTATAATGGGCACCTTTTTATATCTTGAAAATCATTGCTAATTGAAGTTTCATATGGTGAATGCTTATATCTGTAAAATGTACTGCTAAACAGCCTGAAAAAAATTTTGCCATTTTAAATAAGAACAATCAGTATTATAACCTTTATTATAACTCAAATACAATCATTTTCTTCAGAACTGCTCCATAAAATTTTTGTATCAAGATATGTAGGCGTAATACCATATGAACTCATAAGTGCACATGCAGCAGGAATAATTTGTTATGCCTGTGTACAGGTATATACATACCTTAACTCCACATATGTAGGCATATATATATACATGCACATACAAAACATATATATGTGCTGTAAGTTTGGAAGTTTTAAAGTATTTATCAAACACAAAACTCCTCAAACAACAAAACAAAACAGCTTTTGAATTATAAAGAGGGTTTAATTATTGTTAGCAGTTGTTTTTTTGTGACACTTTTTCTTTGATCCATAGCAAAGAAAACAAACAAAAAAATTTCTTAGTTACCTTGTACACCTCAACTGTTTTGAGAGGGTGAAACACTTCCTGAATACTGAGCTGTACTGTTTGTACACAGCCAAAGTCAAATGCTTAAAATTCCTTTTTATTTGTTTTTATATATACATGCAAGTTATTTCTCTGTGCATTTTCTGATCCCTTTTCCAATAAAACTCCTTGTTAAATTTGTGAAAAATAGGTAAAAAGGAGATGTAAAGGAGTTTGTGCTGTACAAAAGAGAGGATGTTTGAGAAAGTAGACCTTCAGCTTCTTTGAAAATCTTTCTCACTTGCACAGAACTCTGAAATCCCTGCCAAGCCCACAATTACATTAAGCTCCAGAGCTGGACATATGATCTATTGGAGATGGATTAAATACTGGCCTGCTGTGCTGCATGATGCAAGGAAGAGCTCCTTCCTGGTAGTCAGGAGCTCTGAGACCTCAGGTCCCTGGGCAAAGGGTCATCCACTGTTTTATGGCAGTGTCTGCCAACCAATGGGAAGTCAAAATAAAGGGAAAACTCACAAACACAGTTTTAAGAGTCTGGTGCTGGCAATTGCAAAGGACTGATTTGATTACCCAGGAAGACTTTCATTTTTCTGGTTTTGTTTTCCTATACACTGAGACATCAGAAAAAACTTTTTTTGGCATTGTGGTATAGGTTATGCCTTGCTTCTATTCACATTCTAGCAAAAAAATCTGAAAAACTCATTAATTTTTCCAAATGCCTTTTTCTTTTTCTTTTTCTTTTTCTTTTTCTTTTTCTTCTTCTTTTTCTTTTTCTTTTTCTTTTTCTTTTTCTTTTTCTTTTTCTTTTTCTTTTTCTTTTTCTTTTTCTTTTTCTTTTTCTTTTTCTTTTTCTTTTTCTTTTTCTTTTTCTATGTATGGCTTAACATCATTGTAAGAAGCATGAAAGAAGAAGCAGAGGAGTCAAAGGCAGGTGGAATTTTAATAATCAGTGAAGGAAGTGAAGCAGATTTGGCTCTTCTTTGTTACATTGTGTACCTGTCATCTGATATTATTGAATACTCTTTGGATTTTTCCAGGTATTGTATTACATCTCATCTTCTAGTAGGCAAATTTTCCTTCAAATTATGCTATAATAATTATACAAATTAAATACATACATAATGGGCATATAATGGATATATAAACACTAATACTTCTATTTTTTGAGATATAAACAAATACATGAATAAGTGCCTGGGTCTGCTGCTAATCCATACCATATAATGCTATTATCTCTTCAACAAAATAAACTCTTGCCAAAATCTGAGATTTTAAAGCTCTCTGTGGAAGAATATCAGCCCCCAGGTATGAATCTAGTCAGAAGAACCAGCATAGATAATTTAGAAAAAAAGATTAGAAAAAGAAGCCATTTTCCTCACTCTAGACATGCCAAAATCAGTAAATTTAGATATGATACTATATCAAGATTCCAAACCATGTTTTAGTGGAACATAAGACACTATCTTGACCCAGCCATTTAAAATATAATTCATAGCTCTATCATTATGAGGAAAATACTATTTTTAATCTACAGCAAATTGAACTACAGGCTAGGATTTTCCTTTTCTTTTTTCTTTCAGTAAAGGTAATTGTTACAGTCTAAATCTCATTATGAGAACACCTTTTTTCACACAGCAAAGAATTTACTGTAGATTAGCAGTCTACTAAAGCCACAAATAATTTTTATTAGTCCAGCTGTGATGATAGGAGCACTGCTAGTAAAACTGAAATTGTTACAGAAAAACCTCACTATTATTACACACATATGTATATCTCTCTATATGGATATATATAAAAATATATATATATGTGTGTGTGTTTAACTGTATATGTGTGTGTGTGTGTGAGCTTCTCATATCTGTGAGCACCCTTTTCCCTGGTGCTCTTTGCACTCTCCCTCCATCCCATAGTTAATGGGATAAGAGTTTGTGTGAGCTTCAGGATTAAAGGAATAAAAACTGGGTCATAGTGAAGTGACAGTATCTTCATTGGTTGTGGTGGTTTCTTCCTCTTCAGTCTGGGATTCCCTCAGCATTTTTTTTACAAATATTCTGATGGTTGCTGGCTTGCTTGCTTTTACCCTGCTATTTCCCATTTCCACATTTGTTCTTTCTTACCCTTAAAGTTGTCTGACTCACCAGGTAAGGTTTTCTCTTTCTGAAAAATACTCTGGGATTTCTGATGTCATCTGATACCCCTACTCTTCTATAATATATTATAATCCTACAATCAAAGACAGTTCACTTAATCCATAATAGCTGCTTGGTTTTACTCTCTATTAATTAGCAGTAGGTGTTATGCCACACAGTGGTACACAGATAAATTAAAGCTAAAAGAAATTTGGCCACTATCACCTCATAAGTAAAAAACTGCAACCTCAGCTAAATAAGGTAAATCCACCTCAAGCCAGTACAAGGCCAGACGAATCTGAAGTCCTTGTTCTCTCAAAGCCTGTCACCTTTTACTAGAAACATTATAATTTAAAAGTCATATTTGTTGAGCTATGCAGTCTTTGGTCTTCTCTATACATGAGAATCATTTTGCCGTTAATAAGATGGTTTAATGAAAATTAGTTGTTGAAGAAATATGTCCATGGGTCAAGCTACGTCTGAAGTAAAAATTGCTTTATAAAGGGGTTTCAAGTTTATTAATAGATGATTACTCATTAAAACTTTATAATTTTATATATTTATTGATATTATGGCTTAATTACTGCCTAGTCATCTTTAATGTGGCTTATTCATATTACAAAAGTTAGGAATATACAAATTTGGAGAATACTATACACCACAGGATTTTGCAACACGTGGAAGGAGCAAGATAAATTTAAATTATTAAAGAATAGCATTTATAATGACTTATCCTAATATATTCCCTAATATATATCCTAATATAAACAAATTTCTGTATATGAGCAGTATAGAAAAAAGGAGGAATTTATTTGATCTAACAAGAACTTTTTTGAAGTTAGTTTAACTGTATATAACAGCTGTTTTCTACTCTACTCAGTGAAAAGAAAGATATAATTTTCAGGAGACAATTAGCTAAGCACTAAGGTGGGTGTTAAAAGCAGATGAGATGAGCAACCATCTAATGGTTTCTGCTTCTGTGTGGCAACAGCCATCCATAGACAGAATTTATTTGCCATCTCTTGGCAGCACTGGAAAATAATCCTTAAACTAACATAATTGTAGGCAAGGTGACAAAACAGATTTTGCTGTTTCCCATAGCCATGCAGGAACTGTACTCTGTGAAGTACCTTCCACAACACTGATCTAGGAAAGAGGGCTCTTTGGGTTAGCTGGTAAAGACAACCTTTTGGAAGCTTTACCTGCATCTTTGCAAGTAAATGTAATGCAACCACCCCAACTGACTCAATATGACCCACAAGACTGGGTCATAATATTTATGCCAGAAATTATAACTCATGTTTTACTGTTGTAGGTTGAATTAAGAATGTTACATGTAATTATTTGGGCTCCATTTTCTTTTTTTCACCACCTTTTCACCTCTTTCCTTATGCCTAAAATTTGCAATGATTAGTCTAGTTATTGGCTGTTTTTAATGAATATAAGATTTAAAGATTGATCTTCAAAAGTATACTCCAAGGCGAAGGAAGAGAAAGTATGCTCATAAATCTTGTACTACCTTCATCACACCGATGATCTCTCTTCCTTTTATCCAACCTGGGACATCTAAGTGGAAAGAGATAATGTATTATCAAATATTTTATTTTACTTAAATAAGTGTAAGTTGGGTGGTCTGAAAAAGTTTTCAAAATTGTGGTTGAATTTGAAAGAAGCTTCTCAAGGGGAAAAAATAAAAACCCAAAACAATACACTGAAGTTTTTATTTATCACATATGATGTTTCAATAAAGCTGAAAGGCTCTTGTTATCCCATTTTTCTGGCTGGGTCAAATTTGCCACCTGACACTGGTCTGCACTTTCTTCATCTTCATCTGTAGTCCTCTGTTAATGCCTGTGGGCACAACTGCCAAGAACCCCTCCTTCGAGCACATATATTTCTTCTTCTGCAATGTGCCAGTGCGATCTCTGGATCTGAAAGACTTCACTTTGTATCCCAACTCAACTCCAGTGAATTTTGTTAAGAAAATAAGTTTTAAGTGACCTTTTCTTCTTTAGAAGGCAGACTGAAATAAAGAGCTGTTAAATCAGCTCCCATTTACCTTCTGAGCTCTGCCAAGCTTTGTCTAAAGCACAGAAGGAAGGAGAGGCAAAGAGGAGCACTTTTTTTCCTGCTGGGCTGATTTTCTCAAGGTCTAAACACTTCAGTTTAAAAGCAATAAAAATTCAATTATACGTTCAAAATTATAGAATTTTTTCCAGTAGCACCTTCTGTGATTAATTACTATAATGGTGTAGAAATAGCTGTTATTGCAGAACCATCTTATGTTCCAAAGCTTATAGATCCCTGCTCACTGTGAGAATGAACTTATAAAAATACAACCTTTTTCTAAAAAAGTGAGGAAGGAGGGAAAATCAAGGTGGTTATTTTTATCTGCTACAGGGAGGTATGATTATGTGAGTCAACTCATTGCTACCTGAAGGGAGTCAGATCAAAATTAAGACTTTCTACTAAAGCACACAATTAAAGTTCATTGCAAGTGTTGTAGGCAAGCTGGCATTTGCTGAACAAAGTATATGCTACAAACAGATGCACCACTGGAAACAGAGACACAAAATTTCTTCCCTAGGATGATTCTGCTTTATTAAATCTGACAACTTCCACTTGAGTTCAGTGTCCTGATCTAAAAAAGAGTTTCTCGTTTGCTTTCAGCAATTGCTATGTATCGTGCCAGTTGGAAGAAAATTGGCTTGTAATTTACTCACTGTCCAGGAAAAAAAAAAACCAAAACATTTCTTAAAAATCCCACACTATCCTTGATGCTGACAAATAAAAAAAAAAAATCCCTTTTCATTGCTTTCTGCCTTGATGGAGAGAACAGTATTAAAAACTGGGTTGCCAATCTCTTTATCAGCAGAAGTAAAATTAAGTATCTGAAAATCTCCTACAGTGGGAGAAAATACTCAAGTTCAAATTTTCCCAATCAATATGCTAGCTCTGAAGTCTTAAAGGATGTATAGTAAGTTATATGAGTTAGTATGAAATGAAATTTCAAATATAATTTCAAATATCTAGTTTTATTGTATAACATCAATCAGAGACATAATCCATAATAAAACATTCTCTATGTCTTTGCTTTCATGGCATGAGTAACTTTACATGTCATTTGCCTAAAATATAGTTATATCTGCGCTCTCAATTCACACACAAACACCTACTACTATTAATTGAAGCCATGCATAAGAATAAAAAAAGCACCATTCCCCCATTTTTAATGCATTTAGTGACATTCATACAGGAAAGGAAGACTAGGAAACCTGAAACTGAGTATGGAGAGAAATACATGTCCAAATTTGCTGATTGAGATGATTGCCCATGAGATTAATTTAAAGGACAGTTAAGGGGGAAGTAAGTGGTAGACACACCTACTTCATCCATAGGTTTGGGTGAGGATGCAAAAAAACTTTGCTGAACATATAATAATGGAACAAATTAATAATTCATTATTTGGATTACAATAGCACCTGGAGACCTATTGTGCATGACACAGCACAAATGCATGGTGAAAGTCAGTCCCTGCCTGGAAGGATGTGTAATCCAAACAGACAGGAAAGGTGATTCGACTTTCAGGAACACAGAAGTGGAAAAACAAGAAATTATTCAGAACTGGGACTGTAAACCCAAAGATCTATCCATTTATACACATGAATTTTCAGTCTCTTCTATATTTATTCATGTGTCCCATGTATTGAAGGGAGCAAGCAGTGCTCATTACCTTGTAGCTAAACACCTTTTTCACCCAAAGCTACAAAAATAATATGATATATAATTATTTCTTCCAAGCTAAGAACGATTAGCACCTCAGCTTCTTCCAAAATACAAGTCCTACCACAAAAGAGGCCCATTTAATACTTTAAGGAAGCATAACCAACTCTTAATATTTCAGTTTTATATTGATTGCTGGAATTAAAAACAAAATCTCGTATTTAGGTTTTCAATTGAGTACTGATTTGACTTGGCCCTTAGATTTCTAACTACAAGAAAAAAAACTGTTTCTCTCTTCCTTTCACTGTTTTTGGGCTAGGAGTATTCCATTCCCACTCATCACTGAGGGCAGTGATCAGTTCATGTGGGTTGAGCCCTGTCTTTCATTCAGAACCTGCTGTCCCGCAGTCAGAAATGTTCCTCCTCTGGACACATCTTCAAGCCTGTTTTCACATTTCATGAGGATTGTCCTCTTCTGGGGACCTGCCTGACAAAGATGGGCACAATGAGCGAATGAACATGGAAGGAAGCAGAGGAAAATCAGATTTCAGTGAACTGAGTAACTCTGGGCTCTTTGGGGTTTTATAATATTTTTTTGTTATCCATTTGGGAAAAGTGGGGCTGTACCCTTTCCTTATCCTCCCTAAGAGTACATATAGTAAAATAAGATATTCTGGACTTTATTCATCCTCTGAGCTGGTACAGTGAGACTTTTAACTGCAAATGAATCTCAAATAGTCAGCAAATTATCTTCTTTCAATTATTACTTTATCACATTTGCACCAGAGTGCAAATGAGTGTTTCCTATGAAAATTGTATCTGAATTACACCCTCTCTTTTTCTATTGAGTGATGGAAGGCATTTCTAGATAGGAAAGACTGAAGTAGGGAGAAGATGGGAAAGGAAACACCTGAGTAAGGCATAAAGGCAAACCAAAGTAGTGAATTATAATAAAAACCCCATTTTTCTGTCTTTTTGGCCTTTGTGTTTTCTTCTGTGCCTCATTGTCCCCTTATTGCTGATGAATGCAATTCCTCATGCCTGGTGTTCCTTTTTTTTCTTTAAAAGCATAGCTGTTCTAGCTTAAAGTCATGTTATCATCTCTTAGTTATCACAATCCCAAGCAGTTATTTAGAATTTATTTCAGGAGGAATATTTCTCACCTCTTTGTGTTTGTCATTTGCATGACACTAAACCCCCACTTTTTTCACATACCCCACCTCAATGCTGCAATAATTTGTCACTTTTCATACCCTTTCATTTTTTCTTCAGTTTATCTTGGCCAGTTGCCAAACATTCCTATAATCGAGAGTCTCTATAACAGTATAAACCTGAAAACATAAAGTTTTAGCTTCCTGTGGGTAAAAAAAGTTGTTTCTGATTGATTGCAAGTTCAGGACAAGACAGGTAAAATTCCAGAGAGAGGTCTTGAGCTCCTATATCGACTCTGACTTGGTTTTAGTAGACTGTGCAATCTTTGACACATCAAACAAACTGCAATACCTCAGGTGTACTGGCTGTTTTTCTTAAATTAGGTCTGTCCTCTAGGTCTGACAACAACTTTTGTACACTTTGCTTTCTTTAAGTTTAATAGCAATATCATTGAGGTTGGAGGAGTACCTAAAAATGCTTTTGGTAAGAAGAAAGTAGAACAGAATACAAAAAGGAAGAAAGTCTTTAATGGGATTTGGTGATCTCAAAAGTTACTTCATTTATTTCTTGGAAATTCGAAATAAAGTTAGTATTTTGCAAAATGCTTAGGAATGCATTGTCTATCAAAACACTAAATTCTTATATTTGAAGTAATGATGGAAAGGGACATTCATTAAAAGAAAATAATTCCAAAACATGACCACTTAATTAAAAGAAATTGTATATAATTTTTTTTATCCTCAGAATATTTTTTACTCTTGCTTTCATTCAAAACAAATGTCAAACCATATATTTCTCTTCAGCACTCTTGGTATTAACATTTCCTATTTTAATTTTGGTCTTCATTCAATATTACTACTACTGCTTCTAGTAGTACGGCTGCCACTTCTACTGCTTCTACTACTACCATTAACTGTACATATTTTATCTGACCTTTTCTTGCATATTTTGTGAGAAACTTCACTCTACTTAATAATTCTGAAAAGTTAATGTGACTTTTACAGAACATACTAAAAAATCTGTCTTGAAAAGCAGGAAGATTAAGAGGTTGAGACATACAGACCAGTCTACTTCAGTTTAGCCCTAGGATAAAACAAACAAAAAATATAATCCAACCGTGAGTGCCTAGAGAACAATAACGTGACACTGAATGAAAAAAACCACAAATGATTAAAAAATGAATTATTAAGTTAAATTAACTCAATTCCCTTTTGTAACATGACGATTATCTTAGTGGGTTTCTGAAGAGTAGACTGCAAAATCTTTAACTTTGAGACACTTGTATTTTATGCAATGGTATTTTCATATATGGGCTAGAGAGGGTAAAAATACCATAATAATGGTTCTAAACTGGTAGAAGCACCCCCCACAAATTTACACAATTATTTCCAAGCTTTCATCTGACAAACTGGTTTGATAAAGAGAATAAAGAGAGCCTGTCATAGGTCCAAGGGTGTTATTTAATATTTTCATTAATGATTAAAATGATAGGATAAAAACAACAGGGAGTTCATTACATTTGTAGACACAGTAGAATTGAATAGATTGTACACATATTGGAATGTGGAAGGACCTTCAGACCAGCATGGTGCTACAGAGAAGGTAATGGAGAGAAATATTTGCACAGGAAAGTGCACTGACTATGGATGAATGGGAAAAGAGAAGACAGTTGTTTGGATCAGAATCTAAATCCAGCTGCATATTTTGTTTCCTCAAACATTTAATGAACTTTTCCAACTATGAATGAAATCTGAGGTGTTTTGAAAGCTAGGTTTGAGTCTGAATTTTCCAGTTTAAGTCTTTTATCTACATTGAACAGATGTGCTGTGATATACTGAAGTGGGAGCTAGGTCCTTGAAGTTGTAAAATGAAAACCATGAAGGTTTAGAAATCTGATTTAAAACACATGATTAAAAATACACCTTTGCCACTAGAAAACTGAAGAAAGATAATATAATGGACTATGCAGGATATTATGTTCACTTAATCACTGAAGTGCTAAAGAGTTTAACATGATAATGTCTCACTGTTGGAGGAAACATTATCCCTGTAAAACTTAGAAATTGTCTGTCATTGTTGTGGATCTTCAGCACTGAAATAGTGACTGTTAAGGTAAGATTGGGAATAGTCCATTCTGAAAGTATTCATTTTACAGGAAAGGGGACAGACTGGCACAGCCTTGGCTCAGTAAAGATTTAATTTGCTGTGCCTGTTCTTGAAAACACTGGTAAAAAAACCCTAACATTCAGGTGACCTCATGATATCTCAAAATGTATCACATTGTCATGTGTCACATGTCTTCTTTTAATAATGTTGCAATGTATTAATTTTTGATGACACCTGAGTTTATGTATGTCTTTATTTTTCATAAAATGCTGTGTCACATGACAGAAATAATTTAGAACTCCATGAAACTGCATAAAGCTTGTAATATAGCAAAAGGCTGGAGAAATATGGCTGTGTCAGTCTGTGTCATTGCAACTTTCAGACTATTTCTTCAACATCTATCTGCAAGTTCAAAGGATTTAGAACCTCGGAGGGAAAATCTGTTTGAAGTAACAGACATTTCCTTGTGTTTTTTGGTTACAATCGTTAGAAGACAGATAATTTTTCAAGCTTTCACCCAAACGTATAAAGGTCCATATACTAAATTAATTTCAAAGGCATCTTGTGGTCACATCCCTAATGTAGTACAGCATATGCTGTTCTCTTTGAAATACAAAAAACAAACAAAAACCTTCACAAAACATAGAGCAAAGTTTCATATGCTGTTGCAGAAAATTTATCATTTAACCCTCCAATGAATTAATTTAAATGTAATTAAAAATTTTTAAGTTACAATAAAAGTGGCTGGAGTTTTGGAATGTCCTTCATATCCTTCATATAAAATGATGCTGTGAAGATCATAAATTTAGTCTGCATTAATCATTTAAGAACTTTATTTTGAACACATAAAACGCCAGCATGAGGCAGAGGTAGGGAAAAGAATACGAGTAAATCAGATTTTCCTCTGTATCTTTAATATAAGAAAAGGGAACATGCAATAATTTTGAAGGCTATTTCCAAAAAGATCCCAAAGATTCTTGCTGTATAGCAAAGACTAAAGGAATTTGATTAACATGAGACCTGATGCTTTGAGTTTGAAGACACAGACTATCAATTCATGAAGCACAATCCCCAGGGTGTGATTATTCCCTTAAATGCATGTTCTGTGTTTTCTTCTTGCAGCACTTGCTACTAGTATGGAACAGATGATCTGACAATGCTTACTTGGAAGGACTTGGGTTACCTGTGCATTCACTTCACAACTCTTCAATCAAAGGGGTGCAAACGCAAGCAACAAGGTTTACAATAACAAAGTTTGCCAGGCATACATGAGTTTATACAAAAATATTAATGTAGGTTTTGTTAACATCCTGGTGATTAATCCTAAACTGCACTAGGAATATTGTAGTACCAGAACAGATTTTAAGATCTTAGTATATTTAACACTTCAAAGAGGAAATATCAAGAAGATGTGATTTTCACACTACATCCTCCTAATTCTAGACCACTTGTATTCAAACTTGCTTCCACATAAATCAAAGAAATCCCCAGTGGCTCCAACTTGTAACAATCAGTCTAAGGAAAAGGATGGTATTATTCCCTCCTGGAGAGGTATCTAGCATGGATGAACCCTAAAAATATCACAGTCAATCATTTCTGTTCAAATGTTGTTTTGCAATGTCTCCTGAGAGATGCAAATACAAAAATTTTGGCAGAAAATAGTGTTTCCAAAAGTGTGGGTGTTCCTCAGAGTGCAAAGTTACTATAATTGATTATCACAGCAACAGAGTAACTCACTTTATCTATTCACCTTCTCCCACCTCCTAAGCATCATTTATAGCTGCCATCCTGCAGGAGCCAAATTTGCCCCCAAAGGCATGGGGATAATTAAGTGTAAGAGAGTCCCTGCCCTACCAAAAGTAGGCTACATAGATGGATGGGTCACTGTTAATTTGGGCAGCTTTAAGACAAACACAATATGTATGTTTGTGCTGAAAGCGTCATACACTTCAGAACTGCATATTGCAGTGTGACATGTGCATCCAGATGTGAACAGTAAAATAGAGTGAAACCTTTTTTTTTTTATTTTTTTCCTTGAAAAGATGATGTTCTGAAAGCTATGATTAAAGAAATACAGTTGTCAGAAGCAAGAAGCTCTACTAATAATAATGCCAAGGAGAAAGAGTAGTTTAGAAAATTTACCAGGAAAAGCCAGCTCTGCAAAATAGCTTTTCTGTGTGTAACAAAATGGAGTGTGTATACAAATTTTGAGCCAATAAAGTTTTATTTGCACTGTAATTGCAACAGAAAGAGTACTAAAATGCTGGGCATCCCAGCATTTTAGACTGATGCATGTAAACCTGTTACTCCACCATCACTTTTGTACACTAGTGTTAGTATTAGTATGTGCTGTTTTATGATTCTGTTTTGTTTATTTTTATCATAGAGGCTGGGCTGTACTTGTATAATTTTTATTATCACTTATGGCTAGGCACCTTTGTTAGTCGGACATGCTGAGTTACAGGTGTCTTGACAAGAAATAGGTCTGGAAAACTGAAGTTTTATGAGATTAGCTGGGATGACTATTTTTAACTGGCCAAGTGCCACTCACATTGCATGGGTCTTATCCAGAATAGCTGACCAGGCTGGAGTGGGAGTGGTGCAGATGCACATGGAAGGTGTGTGCATGGTAGCATGTGCAGGCACACCCAGAATGGGGTGGCTAGCCCTGCACACCTGCCTCTCTTCATCAATCCTCTGATTCCTCCCATTAGATGTGTTAATGGATCCTCACTCTCTGTCTGGTCTCTATTTCTACTTCTCATAAAGATATTTTTTACTTTAATAGTGACTTATGAATCATGACTGTAATGCAGAATGAATGCAAAACATCTCTCAGTCAAGGCTAACCAAAAAACCCCAACAAGATGTTGACACTGCCTCTAACAAACTTAGGATATAACTGGTAAAATAAGAGCTCATTTGCATGGTGGCATTTTCCTCCCAATAAGCACTGATGTCAAGGGAGTCTGATTCTATTCTGAGCCTCCAGGGTAGAGCATAAGCGAGGCTAACAATACTTTCAGTTATAGTCCTTTAGGGTGGAGTATATTGGAAGTGATGCTGCATTATGAATGCTAATGAAAAATTATATTTCCTTGAGTTACTTGACATGCTCATCAATTTTTCACCTTACATTTATGCCACCAGCAATCTGGCTTGGGGTTTTTTTCACTAAAAGGTCTGCTTTCTAAATTATGGAAAAAAATTGATACACTCTGATCTGTCTATGATAAGAATATGATTACATTAGGAAAATAATTTAAATATTATCTGTATATATAGGAACTGAGAACGATCAGAAGATAAGATGATTTACTGGATGCTGCTTGGAATATGTTCCAGCTAAGGTGAATGAAAGCTGAAACCTTTGTTGATATTTGAGGTGAATATAGAGACTATCTCAGAGAATTTACAGAAAACTAAATTGGGACTATGATATTTTGGAAAGCTTGAAAATATTAATTTTTGCACTGCAATAATGTATCAATATTTTCTGACAGTGAGGAAAAGATTTCTGTGTGGTTGTTTCACTTGATAATTTGCAAAAGTGCATAAGTGTAAAATAATATTTCATTTTATTCAGTAGTGCTCTAAAGTTGGAGGCTTAATATTCTAAGTATAATGTGAATGTTAACTATTTCTGATTAATTTTTTATTCTCTGTGAAACTATAGAATTAATGTTAATATCAATTGCACCAAGAATGTATGTGTCCTGACAGACCTGCAAAACCTCTGCTGTAGTTAGTGTAAGGCCACTTCGGCTATAAGCAGGGACTGTTTATGTTTGGACATCTGTAGGCTCACATTTCACCAGTTTTCAAGAGTTAACAGTCTACATGATTTTTTGTCATTTGGACCACAAAGGATATAGACAGATCTATTAACACTCTCAGATGTGGAGATGGATGACTTATTCAGCTTAAGTTTAATAATTAGATTATTTTGAAGTAGCAATTAGAATTTCATCTTATTGAAGCCTATACACCTGGAATAAAGTTCAAAGGACTTCTCAGGAGCATTCTTTCTTAAGCAGTTAAAATGGGCAGGTGAAGGTCTTTAGCCTGAAAAATCCAGGAGCTCAGAAAAACTCTCTTAAATGTTACCTTCCTACTGAGAAATCTGTGGACTAATAATGGGATTGAAAGTGTACCAAACTGTAAACAGATTTGGGCTCTTCATAGGTAGTGGAAAACTTCCACAGCTTCCAGAGACACCAAATGTAACTCACTTGCTTGAACATGGTTACATGTGAATATGTTACAATATTCATATTTGGAATTTCTTCCATCCAAAGCTCTGAGTGAGGTTCATAAGTATACAACATCGTGAGACAAAAGTAAATAACTAGCATTAATATCCTTCTTATATCGATCAACTTTGTGTGGGCTTTTTTTCAAAGTTTGAGATCCTTCCGAAATTTGGTAAATAGAACTCATCTTTATCCTTCTTATTATTTCTGTGTACCATGATATCCATCATGTTACAGTTGAAGCTCTCTGAGCTGGAAATTTCAGGAATTAATTTTAAAATGAAATATTTCACAACAGCAAAATAGAATTTACTTTCCTTAGAAAAAAATAATTGCAGCTAGAAGATAGCAATGTCATGTCTTCAAGGAAGACAAGCCAAAATTTAGAACATGACCTAATTTTAAACAAAGAAAATGGCTTGTTGCATTCATCCCACAGAGAATATCAGCTGAAGTTAACTGCATACCAGACAGATAAGATGGCCTAACTAAATCTTTTTTACTGTTTGCTATACAATTCTAAGCCAATTCACATTATTAACTGTTCATTGATAAAGGAAACCAGTTTTAAGCTGATAACGTCTTCTAATGATGGGCCTAAAAGCTGGAATTTAGCACAAATAAAGACATTTTATTGTATCCTCTAAAGTGTCCAGTTCAGCTAAAGCTGAGGAGCTATTTAAAAAAATAGTATTAATAAACACATCCTCATTTAAAAAATTATAAACCTAAATATATCTCCAGAGACTGTGCACATATACATCAGGAAAAAACACCCAAAACAACAACACAATCCAGAACTGGTATCTTCCATAAAGGCGGAATCATAGTATAGCTGGACAAGGTCACCATATTTGTCAAGTATGATTTTCCCTTCATGCAGCCAAGTTGGATGTCACCAATCCACCTCATTTTCCATGTGCCTTAGCACAGTTTCCAGAAGGATTGAGGTTAATTACCATATCACTAAGTGAATTTTTGATGTCAACTTATATTTTACTAATAAATTTTCTAGGAGAAGAACAAGGCATTGTCATGCTTTTAGCGTTAACTAAATAAATATGGAAGTCAAATGTGATCTTTATGATACCAGAGTTCTGTGATAATCCCAAGGGATCATAATGTGAGGCCTCCAAATGTACTTAAGATTCAGTCTAAGAGTACTTTCCTTTCATTAAGTAGGCCTACTTGGGTAACTAAGCAAAAACTTATTCTTTCCTACATCAGGAGCCAAGGCAGTGCTCAATATTCATAAAGCTGACAGAACCTGGCTTAGTGACAAGCATTTACTTCTAGCTAGGGTTTTTGGGAACCAACTATATTAAAATGTTTTTTCAGGAATTGCTTATACCCTATTGATTTGTAATGAAATGTCCTTCTGTTTTCATAAACAGAACATAATCCATACCCTGTGCACCTTTCTTCAGGGATCTCCAATATCTCCTATGTATGGGCATTTCAGTGAGAGTTAAGTCTAATTGAATGATAATTTGCCATAGCACTACAAATTGTGGTTTAACTAGAATTATGTGGAACTTTATATAAAACCCAATCAGACAGTAAACCAGATTTTTAGCCTTAAACCAGAGGTCATCCTTCCACCGAATTTTAATGAGATGTTCTGAATCCCTCAGAGGATAGAAATGTCTTTAACCCTTGCACCACAAACAGGGACTTGCAAATGGCAGTGACTCAAAGTTCCCTAATAAAATTATATAATGGTGACGTCACAAATCAATGCGATCTGATGCCAATTAACCCAATTTATCATAATGAACAAGAGAACAACAACTTTCCAGTGACTTTTCATAGAAAGAAGGTAAGAGGATCTTTCCCTACTGTGTCACCAGGGCAGAAAAAGCATGTAATGTTGATTAAGAAAAGCCCAAATCTGAGTATCACTGCTTCTAGAGGGTTTTGGAAGGGAAGTTGTATGAAGAACACACAGCTGTGGCACTCAGTAGCGACCCTGGAGTTTAGGCTTAATTCTTGGGATTTTATTTTTCCTGTAGACCTGATGAAAGGGTCTGAGTTAACAATCATGGAATGCGTCTGAGATGAAACTAAAATCACCTGCAGTAAATTATGTTTATTTACAAGGATAAGTCTATATGTGGATTTATAGTGGGTTCTGTAAGACTTTTGAGGTGAAAATTTCTGTGTAGGGACTAATTTACCCTGAAGGTCAGAGAAGACCTCCTGTGTTCCAGTTTGTGTCCATTGCACTTCATCTTATCACAAGCACAACAGAAGAGAGCCTGGATGCATATCTGCTCACTCCTTTCATGAGTTTACATACACAGAGGAGATTCCCCTGAGCCTTCTCTCGGTTGACAAGTCCCAGCCCTTTCAGCCTTTCCTGCCTTTATCATCTCAGTGGTCCTTCATTGGATGCTGTCCAGTATGTGCATGCTTTTCTTGTACTGAGGAGCCCAGAACTGGACCCAGTTCTCCAGGTGTGGCCCCATTAGTGCTGAGTTCAGAGAAGGGATCACCTCCCTCCACCTCCTGGCAACAGCTCCAATGAAGCACATCATGCCACCAGCCTCCCCTGCCACAAGGGGACATCTAAGGCATGAGGCATCAGAGGAGATTGCAATACTCGAGAGAATTGTTCTGGTTAGCATAAATAACCTCCTCAAATGTTAAAACTCATGGCAAAAATATCTGGTTTGAATCTTAGGTCTTTTAAAAATGGAGCATAGAGAGGCAAAGCAATGCCTAGTGGAGCTATGAATAATAACAAGCATCCACACCACGCCTGCTTTAAATTTATTCAAATCAGTTTTAAGGTCCTGGGCTGGGTGATATTTGGTTTTGTCAGAATCATTAGTAGACAAATGCAGACCATTACAGGAAAAAGACTCTATTCTCTCTGTATGCTCTGCATGCCAGAGCTGTGGAATGCTTTTCTCTTTTTTAGCCTGCAGACCTTTCTTGTGTTTGAGTAGATAAATGTAAATTGGAGATTGAGCAAATAGTGTTAGATATTTTAATGCAGGCAGATACGGTTGCTGCTGGATAAGAGCTTATGCTTCTATTATGTTCTAAATTTGAATAACTTGGTACAGCAAAATTCCTTTAGAGTTCTTAGCAAAAATAAAATCAAGAGAAAGCTTGAGCAGCTCCAAGCTTATGACCAACAATTTATCAGGAAACTCAAATTAAGCCCATGGAGGATTCTCTTTATATCATTTTTTGAAACATGCAAATTTATTAAATTTGCCCTTTTGGTGTCCTGAATACTAGAAGAAAGACCCGCCCAGTGGCAGTCCATGCTCTGCAAAGATTTATGTACTTTCTAAACTTTAAGTATATAAAAACACCCTCCTACATGCTTGAAGATAAACAAACAAATGATATATCATACTACTCAGGTAGCTGAGCTAGACCTGTGCAATGCGTCTCAGCTGCATACACTGGTGCCAAGCACACTGGGAAGCTCATAATGAGCTAATTTTTCTGATTTCTTATCCCAGCTAAGCTGAGCACTCCTTAGACTAGATTACTTTTGTTGCTTAAAGCCAGCTCAAGTATGGTTAGCTCAGGCATCTTTTTGACAGGTCAGTATACGGTATAGAGTTGATATTTTAGCAGCTTTTGGAGGTATTTCATTAAAAATTCGTCCTTAGATGAGGTTTTGATTAGGCAGCTGTTTCATGGACCCTCCTCTAAGGTGCTTGCAGTGGCAGTAGTGCTTCCCAGTTTTATCAGCTGGCAATGGGATACTGCCAAGAACAATATTATACTGACTCCCTGATCTCCAGGAGGTGCCTAATTCCCAGGTCTGGGATGCTCCTGCTCCATGTCTTCCCCATCCCCTGCGTGTCACTGGGGTGATGGCACCAGCCCTGGCCATGGGGTCCAGCCCTGACCTCCTGGTGGGAAGGCCCACTGTCCCCAGCTTCTACTCCCCAGGGAGGTCACAGTGCCATGGTAGTTTTTAAAAACTGTGACTTTAAATGACACTTGGCAAGTTTTGCAGAATTGGTAGGTTTAGAAAAAAACCCAGCCTTTCAAATTTCAAGGTTTCAAAATAGTTCTCACCAGCGTATAAATATTGTCTTTACTTGTAACACTGATTTTTGGCATATAAATTTGATGTCCCTTATGCATTTTTTTCAGGGACTTTTAGCCCCTTCTATTTGTATTTATTATTTAAGCATTCATTTTATCTGTGCTGCTCAGAGAAAATCTTAAATATAATAAACTGATTGACAAAATGAATTGAAGATTATGCATATGTTCCCATGAGCAAAAGTGTTACTTTTTTGAGCACAGAGTCAAAATCTATTTTGAAGATTCAAAGAAATGTTCTGGAAAAGTACAAGAGCAGAAGAATAATTTATATAATGTAAGAAATTCTGGACAGGCCCTAAAAATAACAGAAAAAGAACTATAGATACCTTGCTCTTAATCACTGACTGCTCAAAGCAAAATGTCTAAAAAGTACTCCACTGTTAACAGGCTGTATAAAGATATTTTAATGAGGTAAGGCAAAAAATCTTAGGTTATGTTTCTTTGTTGATAAGAACAAAAGCCAGATTGCCATTGTACGCAGGCCTTTTGGGTTTTTTTGTTATCAATTCTGGCCTAAAACTTAATTTGTTTTATTCAATAGCTATATGACTTGAATTGTAGAGATACCGATTCTATGTATGGAGATTTCTATTACTTTTGTTCTTTTAAAAATCTATTTAATTGCAGAAAACACACATGTGTACTGAGGAAAGTATTCTTCTTTTCACAGACAGAGTTTCAAAAGTATGTTAATCCCCCAACCTGCACTTACTTAAGTAAATACTTGGTTTAGTGAAGTGAAAATAAGAGGGGAATTAACTCCATTTATCCAATGAATTACAGTACTATAATAACATAATGCTACTTAGTGTATGTGCTGAAAAACACCATTTATTTACAACCTGCTATCAGAGATATTTTTTTGTTCCCTTTACTGTACATGTGAGAGACAGTCCATAGACTCTTCCTGATTTGTATTTATTGTAATGCATATAAAACTTTACTAAATTTTTATGAGTACACTTCACCAAGTTTTTTATGGGTATTGTAATGAATACCAAACAAGTAGAAACAAGCCGGAATTACAGACTTTGTGGGAATTAAGACACTAAACCTACCTTTCACAAATATCCCGTGGGTAGAATTTCTAAAAGCAGTTCTTGGAATAAGGTACCCAGCTGCTATTGATTTTTCATTAGACATGTAATGGATGTAGTGCTACAGAATGTTGTTTCTGTCTTTTATTAAAAAATAAATCTGAGCACAGTACAATGCAGTGACTTTCCCAACTTAGGTTCATGCAAAAGTATTGGCTGAAAAGAAATCACAGCAAACGTTCTTCCAAAAAATAAAAAAGAAACGCACACCATTTGCATCCCTCCTTTCACATGGTGTTCTTACTTAATGGTTTAAATACACATACAAAGTGGTCAAAACTAAGAAATACTTAGGAGTTATTGGCATGTTGACAAGTATATTTAGGAGCCATAGGCATGGTGACAGGTGCATGAAGAATTTACAACTTCACAGGCTGATTTCTGATTTTCAAGAGAAAATACTATCATAGAGTTAGGTTTGTTCTTAGTGTCACTTTTCAACTTCCACATTTCACAAGATTCTGTAATTTAAGCAGCGTATATATATCTGCTCAGAAAAAAAAAAAAAACAAAACCAACAAAACCAACCAACCAACCAACCAAAAAAACCCAAAATACACATGCAAAAGAACACTCAAAACAAAGAAAAACCCTCTAAGTGCATCATGGACCTAATCTAAAATACAGCATCTTGCAAACTCTCCAGGACTGCAGCTAAGACAGGAAATCCCTTGTTCAGATATACTAGAATCAGTTTTCAATTTCGAACATAACTTCTGTAACGTGGTCATTCACCTTGATGCAGAAAACCAGTACAAGTGCATTGGAAGATTTCTGTGTACTCTCGGGTGACAGGTGTCCTGCCAGCACCTCTCAAGCAAGAGGATTGAAAACTAGCTTAGGTAGATTCTGCATCCAGGAGCAATGCCAGCCCCTCTAATATACTTTCCCTGGCTTTTCTTACCCACAGACTCAATGACCTATGCGCCCAAGATTTTATCTAGGCCCCAATCATTAACTATCCTATTGTGTAGCTGTTTTGCACTACAGAAAGATCGAAAGGCTCAGACAAAGAAGAGGCATTTAATCCACATAATAACCTTTGTAATTCTCCCAGTGTGGTTTCTGCACAGCATTATTAATTATTTCTAGGACAGATTTGCCCTGAATGTTTATGTAAGGATAAACCTTATGTGTTTGCCATTTCCATGTCTCCAAATTCCTAAAATAGTTTTTAATTTAATTTAATTTAATTTAAAATTTTAAAGAAGAAATTGCGTATCACTTTATGACCAAGCTTACCTATACCAGCCACTTGTGACCAAACAAGTCAGAAGCTGTCACAGTCAAAGGCATGATAAGAGTTAGAATCAAAAAATCAACCAAATATAAGCTCCTCTGCTTAGCTAGAGCTCCTGTCTTGATCATGGCAACACAGGGAGTGTGGCAGTATTAATTACTGCGCTTTAAATTTTCACTTTAGCATGCTGTGCACAAATAAATATGTCAAGGTTCCTGAGGCTGTACTGTTCTTGCATTCTTGATGGTTTCTTTGTAGAAACATGGAGATGGAGAGGTCACAGTGCTCTGTGCTACTTCTGCCAGGAAGAGTATCCCCTCCTCCAAGTGGCTCAGCTCATCAGATACAACTTGAAGACTGGTTCCTCCCATCTCACATCACCCACTGTGCCCTTGTTGTATTACAGGATGTCTCCCTGAGACAAAAACAGATACTTGAGAGATTTACCCAATTTCTGAATTTACATAAGCCATAAATTTCATATAAACCTAGGAACCTGGTGGCAGGCATTTGGAGAAAGGTTTTCACACTAAGGCCAAGGGTGAATCCCAGTTCTGCTTGTCTTTTTAGACTGGAAGCAAAGAACACTGCTGCCTTTCTGCAGATTTAAAGTCAGTTTGTCAGTTCTCATTGCTGTTTTCAGCTCTGCATGAGGAATGGAGAGACTAAGAGAAATCAAGCCAGATTTATGACTAAAACTTACAGATATCATTTAGGGGTGAAATTTTGAATAATATCTCTATGCTAGCAAAAAGCCTCCCCAAGAAAAAAACTGAATGAAAACCTTTTATTTCTCTCCGTGACAATAGAACTGCATCCATAATAGAGTACTTGCCAGTATTAGCTGTACTGAGAGATATATCTATTCCAGTAAACCTTTTACTAGTGTAGGGTAGACATCAATTTCACTCTGCTGAAGCTCAGGAAATCAATGACCACCTGCAAAGACAGGCACTGGAAATAATCACTGAGAATTATGTTAAATCCTCCTGGAGTTATGAGATTATGGAAGAAGCTCAGTGTACATTAAAATATGCATATATTCCAGCTCCTGTGGTTGCAGAAAGATGGCAAAAAGTATGTGGCTAGCAAAAGGAAAAGAGCAGACCTTAAAATGTTATGAAAAAGCAAGATTGAAGGTTGGTTCTGTGTTCAGCTCTTTCTGTTACCTTAGCGAGAGACTGACATAATGTTTCAAACCAGAGGTTATGAGGTTGGGATATAAACAGAACCCTGACTCTCAATTCCTTAACCTCATCTGGCTTGCAGATATCACTGAACTCAACCATTGCCAGTTCTCTCTTTTGCCTCTCCAAAACTGACATTCTGGCAGAGAGAAAAAGTATCATTATATATAAATGATACATATATGACTGCATAAGTCTGTCTGTCTACCTGTCTGTCTGTCTGAGACAGGTGAGCGTGCTGCTGCTCCATGTACCAGTACAACTGGCAGTGAGAATGAAGATCTATTGCCAGCACATACATGCGTACAAAGCAAGCACATACACTCTATACATTCATGTACACAAATGTCTTCATGCAGATAGATAGATAGATAGATAGATAGATAGATAGATAGATAGATAGATAGATAGATAGATAGATGTAATCATAAAATCATAGAATTATTTAGACTGGAAAAGACCTTTAAGATCATCAAGTCCAAACATTAATCCATCACTGCCAAGTCCACCACTAAACCGTGCCCTGAAATGTCACATCCACGTGTCTTTAAAATCCCTCCAGAGATGGAGAATTCTCCAATGCCCTGTGTAACCTGTTCCACTATTTGACAAACATTTGTGAAAAAAATTCCAAATATCCAATGTAACCCTCTCCTGGTGCAATTTGAGACTGTTTCCTATAGGCACTTATGGACATCATACACACGTATAAACATACGCAAAAACGTGGCCAGGCACACAGATCAGAGACACATACTGCCAGCACCCATCCAGCCAAGATGACACCAACAGCCTTATCTTGCTTCCTTCTCTGGCTGGGCAGAATGGAACTCCACTACTGAAAGCATACACATACACATCTGTGCCATAGGTAAGCAGGATCCCTCAAGCAGCTGGACTCAGACACTCTGTCCAGTCTCCACAGCTGCGGGCATAGAAGGCCCTAAGGCTGTACCCCCCTCTTCAGTTGCTGACACAGATAGAACCACCCAGGACTCAGGTCCCACAGCTGACACCTGTGTGCTCTCAGCCCCGGAGATAACAGGCACTCTCACATCCTGCACGGTCCCATACAGGCCCACTCAAGCCCCGAGGATACTCAGGGGCTGGTCAGCCTTGATCTTCATTAGATCCTTCCATTTCCTGGAACTACAGACTCACAGGAAGTCCATCCTGTGGTCCGGCTCTAGTTCCTGCAGTGAGACCCTCATGCATGCAGGTGCACACAGAGCAGGGAGTCATCACTTGGAGAGGAGGTTGAAGGGATGCAACAAGACTGCTCCCTTCCCTAAGAGAGCATGGCCAGACAAGCACACTGACCAGGAAATTATTTACATTTGTCTCATCTTTTTCATCCCCTTACTCCTCTTTTCCAACTTTCATTCCTCCTAAAATCAACTAAATCCCTTTCTTGTTCTGCCTTTGGTTCCTCCCCAAAGTCTCCTGTAATACGAATGACCCAGAACTGTTTTTTTTCTGCATCCTATAAAAAGTCTCACTCCTAGGCAGCAACCATCATACTCCAAAAGTGACCTGTGGTGATGGTTTTTGTGTTTTGGCACTGGGGTGGATAGCTCTGCTGGTACAACCCTGGGTAGAGTCCAGACAGGGTGGTTGCTCCTTGGGAGTCTCTAATTTGGGTTCCTGACTGCCATTGTGCCTTTTGTGCTCCTCTGGACTTGTGCAGATGGGTGTTTGAGGGGCTAATGACCACTGTGATGGGTCTGGAAGTGTCCTGGCAGAGCACTGTTGGGTCCCCGTCCTGCCATTATCTCTCTGAAGTCACCTTTGGGTGTGTATATGGGCTTTATGACACAACTTAGCAGGATGTACATAGTGCATAAGAATATACTGTTTTTAGATTGGAAGAGCAATGAGTAAAACAGACTTTGATTGCAATTGTACCATCTCTTGTCATACATGGCCTCCCATGCTTCTAATCAAAACCCCCTGATTTTAATTCACTGTGATAATTTTCTGTACTTGGATTAGACATATTTTGAAAGAAAGATTATTTATAGAAAATTTTCAGTATCTAGAGAGTGCAAAAATAGCCACTAACGACACTAATGAGTATTACAGAAAGTAATGAGGAGTTCTGAGAGATTAGTGTAGGGCACAGGGCCTGATCTTTGCCCTTCTCATAAGGGGAGAAGGTTGGGGTACCTGAGCCTCAGAGACAACTTCAATACTGAACCAGTTTGGAGGATTTTAGGGTGAATTTCATTATAAGATTGCAACACTAATGATTCACCAAAATAGTAGCATCACCCTCTGCCCACTGAATATTTAAGAAATTTTATGACAAATTATAAATTCTAGTCATGGTATGAGCAAACAAAATTGTGACATATTTGAAGCTTCTTCCAGACTGTGCATACAGTCTGTTTACAGCATCTTATCTTTTTCTCATGAACTTGATACAATGGTAAAAGATTGAGCTTAGTGACATGTTAAATTACACTTACTGGACAATAATTATACTACTGGGATTTTCAAAGGAAAGGGAACCAACTCTCTTTCAACTTTTTGTAGGTGACTATTACTGGTAGAATGGAAAGTTACCGGGAACAAAAGGATTTGAAGATGGGGAGGGAGTATAAACTAAGGAAACTTCACAAAGACATACAAGTGTTGTGTAGGAGTGAAAAATAATTATGAACAGACTTTTAAAGCAAGAAGACATCCATAGAAGTTTTGATTCCTGCCCAACAAGGCAAATGAAACTCCAGAAGGAAATTATACACAGAGTTTATTATTAATTGTTTTTATACGCTTCTTGAAATAATGGCAGTGATTTAAAAATCTCGGGAGAATTGTTGGTAAAGGAAGGGTAATTTTTGTTATCACATCCTGAATACGCTGATTTTTTTCATGCTAAGGTGAATAATCACCCCCTAAGGAATCAACTGATCCCAGCTTTCAGTGCGAATAGAACACGTGCGCTTTGGCAAGAATAATAGGTAATTTTAAAGCACACCGAATCTGGCTGGTCAGGATGTAGGGCAAATATAACAAATAAATATATATGTGCCCAAAAGTCAGTGCAATAGCATAAACCCACTTAGTGGGTTTTATGCTTCTATTGCTTTCCTTTTTTGGGCAAGAGGTAAAAGGTGTCAATTTCCTGAAGCATTCTTACCTTTTTGCTGTGGAAACTCAGAGTTGGCTGTGCCTGCAGGTCTCCTATGTCCCTGCTCCCCAGCTCTGGCATGGGTCCTGGCCATGTCACTGACAATAGCCCAGCCCTGCTCAGGTACTGGTCAGTGACAATGCTGTGGTGCTCCCAGGTCTGACTCCTTCCTGATGTACACCTGCTTTTCTGCTTGCCAAGAACAAGCTCTTTCCTGGTATGCCTATATAGGAGAACTAAATAGAACCAGGGCACACGATGAACACTGGCACTGAGCTGTCCAGAGTGTTCAATTCTTAGCCTAGTTTCACTGACTCAAGTTGCTCTGTGATTGCTGGCACCATTTGGTCATGTGCACGAACCATGGATCGTTTCCATCAGCCTATCTGGAGAGGTTCATTTTGGGAAGAGGGTGCTGGCCATGTACGTGCAATCCATGCAGCACCCATTGGCCTTGGGGACAGAGAGAGGTTCCTAGCTTGGTTTTTTTCCCTAATATATTTACCTAGTTTCTATTGCCCACTGAGATATTAGGAAGACATGGATTTCAGTGGCAACAATGAGAGACTTACAGGGAGAGAGACTTAAAGGGAGGCTTATATATGACAATAAGAAAATTTGTTTCAGGGTAACAATAATTAGGCAGTGGGTGACCTGAGGGGTTTGTGGAAGCTGTATAAGTGGTGGATTTAGGCAGCAAGTTTGTGAGAAGTTGTTATGGTTTGACACCAGCCCCACCCTGGGGACCCATGAGGGTCGCTCATTCACTCTCCCCTGTCACAGCTGGGTAGAAGAGAAGAAAAAAGTGATAATGAAGATTTCATGAGTAGATAAGGACCAGGAAAAAAACACTTCAAGGGCTAAACAGGCTCAACTTTAGAATTCAAAGTGAATTTATTACTAACAGAGTCAGAGGAGGATAATGAAAAGTAAAATAATCCCTTAAAACACCTTTTTCTCTCCCCAGTCCGTCCCTCCTTCCCACCAATAGCGCAGGGAGACAGGACATGGGGTTTTGGTCAGTTCATCACTGAAATTCTCTTCCACTACTCTAGGAGAGGTGTCCTTACCCTGCTCCAACGTGAGTCCCTCCCACAGGCACACAGTCCTCCCAAAACTTCTGCGACCTGGGTCACTCTTCCACAGGGTGCAGTGCTCCAAAGACAGGCTGCTCCAACCTGGAAGNCCAGGGGCTGTGGGTGGATCTCTGCATCCCCCATGGATCCTCAGGGGCTGCAGGGGCAGAGCTGCCTCACCATGAGCTGCACCATGGCCTGCGGAGGAATCTCAGCTCTGGCTCCTGGAGCACCTCCTGCCCCTCTTCTGCACTGACCTTGGTGTCTCCATGTTGTTTCCCTCATATATTCTCACCTCCTCCTCTTCTCTGACTAGAATCAAAACTATGTGACTTTGTTTTGATTTCCTTCTTAAATGTATCATCATGGAGGTGTTACCAGCCTCTCCCATTGGCCCAGTATTGGCCAGCAGCATGTCCATCTTCAGAGCCATCAGAGACTGGCTCTGCTGGACATGGTGGAAACTTCCAGCAGCTTCTCACAGGAGCCACTTTTGTGGCACTCTTGCTACCAAAATACAGGTTGTGAAAAACCAATACAGAATTACTGGAGTATCTATCCTACCTCAACAAGATACAGTAGACTGGTACAGGCTGTGCAGAGAAGCTGTGGCTACCCGGTCCCTGGAGATGCTCAAGGCCAGAATGGAAAATGTCCCTGCCCATAGCAGAGGGGTTGGAACTATGTGATCTTTAAGGTCTCTTCCAGACTAAACCATTCTATGATTCTTTCATTATATAACTGTTTAAAAGCTTATCTTTTTAGGATTATACCTTGTTTTGATACCTCTGTTAATCGGTAGATGATATAGGGTACAGAAAAAAATGAGGAAGAAAGAAGAGGAAACATATAGAAAACAAAATATATACTTGTGAGTGAAGGCAAAAAGACAGGCATCTTTGAGAAATAAGAAACAGGCACAGCTCAAGGAACAAATCACCATAGTCTTATTAAGACAGGAGAGCCCAGAATGTGGGAGTATGGGAGTATTCGTGTGGAAAAATCTAGAGATGGAAATCTGCTAACCTAAATGAATAAATTCATGCCAATAGTTGAGCATGGTATGTTTATTAAGGGTTAATGAAGAGCATTTTGCAAGCAGCATTGCAGTAATTCTATTTAAAGCACTCACTTTTTCTTCTGTCTGTTCTGTCGCCTACTGAAAATTGCACAACTCTGTTCCCCAACACTATTATGAAAAAAGCAATCAGCTCAATTGTCTGGGGTGTAATGATGCTGACTACCTCCTTCCAGCATTCACAGAGTGAGAGAGAGAATAAGATAAATAATCTGAGACAAAACCACAAATCATTAGAATTTTTAATAAGCCTTCACCAACAGGAGGCTGAATACTGTTAGTTATATCTGCCAACTACTACTCATGGTCCAGTGGACAGCACACTAAACAGAGATCTCAGAGATTTCTGCTCTTCTTCCAACTCTGTAGTCTTCCTTCCTAACAGCTTCAACAGGCCACATGAGCTTCAGCTTTGAGTAGTACAATGGAGATCATTAAGTAACATCTAAATAGTGCTGGAGGTGCAGTATTCTGGGGAAAAAAAATACTCCAAAACTGAGAGCAAACTTTCTCTGTTCTTGTTCAGATAGGAACGTTGACCTTCCCAAATGAAGTGTTGTGACCTCATATAAGACACGGAGTCATGAGTCTGAGGGAAATTCAATTGCAGACATGGGGTTGTAAGTCTAGAAATAGAAGCAGACAAGTATTTCTGGAAAGAGGTTGCAGGAAACTGAACTAGAAGTTATTACCAGCACAACTGCAGGTAGAACTTTCAATGTACACAAAGGCCTGGAGAAAATCTCCAGGAAACCATGGTTTAAAAGTCTTTCAATGCCTCTGTTTCTGGTCCATTTTTATTTTCAGTTCTCTGATCTCTCCAATTAGTTTTTTCCTAGGTTTTTTTTTTTTTTTTTTTTTGCCCTCTAGGCAAACCAGGACCGGTACTCTTTATGCTGTGCTGGAGACATAAAGAAACCTCAATCTGCCACAAACAAACTATGAAAGATTTCTTGGATTGTAGGAAAAATATCAAGTGGCAAAAGGTAGAAGAATTACCACAATCTAAATCAAAGGCATCAGCAGACCTGGAGTATAAAAATAAACCTTGCACTACAACAAAGAATTTAAACCCATGCCACAGTATCTATACTATGTTTGAAGATATCCTTTTTATATTTGCCTAGGTAATACACACACTTAAACCCATTTCATCCTGCTTTCTACATACGGGTTTTACAGCATAAAGCACATGCTGAATTCATGATCTGTCTTGTAGGTGTAGACAACAGAAAAGTCTAAATGGCCTTCCTCCTATTTTCTTATTACTCCTTTCACAGACTAATTCTTAGTAGTCAGGTTTTTGGTATTATAGCTGGTTGTAGTTCTTTTGGGAAGAAGGAAATCTTGGTAACTCGATGTGTCAAGAGAGCAGCATGAGAACAGAAAAGCTTGTCTGTGTCAGGAAAAAAGCCTGTTGTGTCTCTGTCTCCAGCAGGGGCAAAAGGAGGGAAAACACATGAACCTGGCTACTATTTGCATCCATTCACTTTGTACTCTCCCTCTGAACTAAATTAGTTTTTCACTTGTTTCTGTTTGGGAAGTACACTGATACTGTCCACTACCACTCTTTCCCTCTGGCAGTGAGTTCTAAAAGTTTGCAACCCTCCAGTGTGTAGGGTTTCACTTTTTAACCTTGAAAGCATTGAACTGCAGATTTCTGTATATATGACTAAAGTCAAGACCTGTTTTTATTACTAGCCAATGCCTCTGTGAACTGTCAACCATGGTCAGACTTAAAAACTTTCTGTACAGTCATACTGTCTGTCTTAGTTTTTTCGATGAGGTTATGGAATGCAGCTCCAACTCTTTATGGGGGCACTAATTAAAGGGTAAAGGACAGTGTTAAAAAAAATTATAAGCTCCATCTCTCCCATAAGACAACAGAGGAAAAACAGCACATCTACTTAACTGGGACAATTTCACATGACTGATTCAGAGCAATTCATTTCAATTACTCTGATCATCAGATAAATAGCACATCTGGTAGTGTCTGCAAACTAATCATTAACAGGTGTGAATTGGTGTCTGCAAGCATATATTTCCTACTGTGTGGCCCTTTGTTCACTTTAGGACACTTCTTAATTAGAGACAAGCCTGAACCACAAGTCTTTAGATGTAGATCTGTTCTTTGAACACCCCGAAAATCAGCACTTTCTACATCAGACTGTTATTTAGAGAAAAGATCTCTGAAAAAAAAAATAATCAGTTTCATGGTTCTGAGCAAGTATTCTTTGCCCAGGTCTGGCTCATTGGCATTTGTCTTGGATTTTAGCTTCTGTTTACAGCAATAATGATTTGTATGATGTTTACAGCCCCTGGTACTTATGATCAAAATAACATCCATTTTTATTGTCAAGGGAATGTAAGTAAAAGTTTCCACTACAAATGTAGAAACTTCTACTTTAATTGTTGCAGGACGGTAGTTGTAATTGTAGGTGTTTAGAAGGTGGCATCACTAGACTTTAGAGAAGTCTATCTAAAATGGGGGAAAAAAAGAGAAAACAGAATTGGGATGTAATAGCATGTGACCTGATAAAAACAGCTACCTTGCCAGGAAATTTAAATGTAGAACAGAGTTATAGAATCGTTTCAGTTGAAAAAGACCTTTAGGACCATAAAGCCCAACAGTTAAGCTAAAGATAGAGGATATTTTTCTGTTTGAATCCCAAATCTTATCTGACCTACAATTAAATTCCACATCTTGATTTTAGAGTTGTGTCTCAAGAACACAGAGCCATACACCTGTGTAGCCATATACCAAAACTGTGTGGCTAACTTGGCTAACTTGCTTTCAACATGATTATATATATTCTTTTGAATTAGACTGTTTAAGTAAATCTTAAAATAAATGTAAACCACTAGAATATGCAGACTTCTGAGCTTCTCTTTATGAAGATTTGAGTTTTAATATGGTCTGAAAGTATAGTTTGCATTAGAACTTGTGAGCTAAGAGGGTCAAGGGGCCAAAAAGATTTATATAAATGTTTTACTTATGTCTCTGTTTACAAGGCTTGCATTGTAAAGTACCACCTCTGCCTGAAGTGCAAGATGATGGAAGCACTCTTCCTTGTGAGTAATGGTGGGTGTTCTTCTGGAAAGACACAGCTGGTTGAGGATCAATTTATGTTACAAATAATTTCAGCACAACCAGCAATATTCTGTTATTTATCTCTTTTGTAATTCCTTTCAGACAAGGTGAAGCGCACTTGAAATTTGAAATTTAGCAAATATTAACTGATTATTGTTGTTTCAATTTTTTTTTTTTTTTTTAAATAAGAGAAGTGTACACAGAAAACCTAAAATGGGCAAGAAAAAAATCATGTGTTGATATTTAGGGAGAGAACTAAACTGTAAAAATAAAATCAGTCATGGAAGGAAACATTTTTATTTGTAGAGCAGGTTAAGTAATGTACTTTTAAAGCCTGAGAGGAATATCTTAAGATCACCTACTAACTAAGCACATGGCATGTGTAACACTCTGTAGGCTTTTTCTGATCAATTAGGCATATATTAAGTCAGGAAACTATAAGGTAAAAGACACAAACAAGAAATCAAGAGATCACAACAATTCTAAAGAAGATCAAAGCAGTGGAATGAAATGTAAAAAAACAAAGACTGAAAAGCAACTGAAACTGAGTAGAGGTCATTTTTATCCAATGAAAACAATATTATCATATTAGCAGGGGTAGCAGTCCACTAGTCAAACTACTTAAAAACTCAATTTACTCGTAGAAAATACCAGAAAACATGCCAGAGCTTTTGATCTGGTTCTTTCTACTGTTAAGGTTTTAGTATAATGTCTGGCCGACTAGAATCTTCTCCAAAATTTTCAGTCATGGTTCAGGAGTTAGCACAGCCAAAGGATATTTCTTAGTAAGTGGTTTGAATGGGTCAACTTTGTTTTAGAAAGTTTGAATGTATGCTATCCTGTTTGTCTGTACTCAGGGCCAGAAAATAAGTGCTTGCATGTTTTGTTTATGACATAGATGTAGCCACAAGCTACTTAAACTTCATGCTGTTCATAAGATAGTGAGTGCTGCTGATGCAAGCAGGAATGCTGGTGGAGTTGTGGGCTATCAGACAATCATGATCATATTTACTCAACCAGACAAAATGAGTACAAAACTGCTATTTTTATTTGGGGCATTTTACTTGCACTTTACACTGCTGTAATCATCTGTACAATTTCCAGGAAAATTGGAACAGAGTCTTATGATCCAATGATGTGGAGCAAAGACAAACTGAGGATAGAAGAATGCCAGAGAAAAGATCATTTTTTCATTATTATTTACATTTTATTATTATTCTAATATGGTTTCATGCGTTTCAAGTCTTTTAGAATGGAACATTCTGGACCTAGACCCAAGCGCACCTGTTCAATGAAAGGAACTGAAAGCTACAAGAGAAGACCACAGAAGTTTCGTTACTGCGCATATGTGAAGTCAGTAACAGCACGCAAAATTATAAATTTGAATGAAATTCAGAGCAAGGAGGACAAAAGCTTGGTTTTCATTAAAGTTAAAAGAGGTAAGAAGTTGTTAATACTAACAAATAAATCCATATCAATTTAGTGAAAGAACACACACACACACACACACACACAAAAAGATTTTTCCTTTCTGATTTTAAGCATATCCAGCATAAGTGTTTTGCAGAGTTAACAGACTAATGGATTCAGAGCACAGGGATAGAAATTTCTTCTTCACAAGGAGAAAACATACCTAGAAGAATACCAGAATAACACAGAAAACAGAATTCCATGCAGTAAATTGAAGAATCCTCTGGTATGCAAAGAATAAAGTGGCAATTCCAGTGCAGTGAAAAAGTCTTTTCCTGAGGTTCTAAATTCTGCCCTTGATTATCTGCAGAACGAAATAGAATGTGTGTATGAGGCAGAGCACATCATGCACTGGAAGGAGAAGAGTTAGTAATGGGTGGGAAACTACATGATCTAATCTGCAGACTGCACATTTTCAAATGCCACAGTCTCAATTATGTTGAATTCAAAGCAAAATTGAAACTGTCCGTGGTCCTGCAAATCCCATCCTATCAGCCTCTATCTGGATTTGCTTGAGGGACCTTCTAAATAAATAATAATAATAAATAAAAGAGTTGGGTTAAGTTATATATATGTTTTTAAAACAGCTATCATTATTTTGAAGTGAAATGGGGGCTTATGGCACAGACACTTTTTTGTTAAAGTTAATGTACCTTGAAATCTTTCGACTCAGCACAGCAGACTGTCAAGGGTGCTTAAAAAAATAGTCCAATATTCTGCAAAGCTCTTTCTGCAAGAGGGGTCTTGTGTGAAATGATAACAGCCACAACCCCAATATTGTTTACAGAAATACAGCTTTTCACTGCAGAAGCATCACAATGAAACTTGAGAGGAAAAGGAATATAAAATGAGACAAAGACTTTAGTTCATGATTTTCGGAAGGTAATAAACCTTCAGAATTTTGTCTGCATATTACATTTTTTCCTGAGTTCATTCAAATAGAGGTCATAGCATTAGGAGTTCATTTTAAAGGTTCTTTCTTCCTGTATAAAAAGAATGGAACTTTCACTATATGGAGGATCCTGTCCCTGGGATTTTGTGCCCCTAGATGTAGGGCTGCCCGTCTTCAAACCTCTTGTCTTCTGTTTCCTTGAACTACCCTCAGTAGCTCAGGAGTGTACTTCTGGAAAGCAGGGTATTCATATTTGGGCACCCTTATGTAGCTGCTGGATTGTTATGCAGCGCTGCAGGTCTTGCCCATTACAACTTCTTGGTCAATGTTGTTGTGTGGGAGCAACAAATACAGTTGTGCTGTTTGCTTTTCGAGCACTAAAACAGAACTATAGCAAACTGCTTGGGCAACCCCAGAGATGGAAGTAGACTTAATGTACATGAGTTTCTTAAAGTGTCTCTCAAGGAATTCCACATTGTGTTTGTGCTTATTGTCTGATTCCTTAGTCCGGGGAATGAGTGTGTGGGCATCTATAGATTTTTGTGGTCCAGAATAAAGATAATGATAGAACATTATGTACTGCAAAGTTGGTTTATGAATTTGCTATCCATAAACCTTACTGCTTACATTCCACCTACGTGCTGTCCAAAGTTGGAAAACAGATGCTCTGAATGTTATCCTTCATCTCTTTATGCTTCAATTTGCTCTATAGTAGTTGTGATAAAAACAGTGTTGGGAAGAAAAGCATATAACACATTCTAGTCACTCAACTACTGTGAAAACAGAGCACACAGTACAGATCTGTGCATGTATTAAAAACCAAAATTATAAAAATATGAGGAACCTTAGGTTTTTAATCTTACTGCAATTATGTTCATATTAAAGTATGATCCAGAAACCAAAAGACTGAATTCAATTTATGAAGTAGTCTGCAAACACCATTTAAAAGTATGCTACACAACAAACATGTATTGTTTGCAGGAGACAACAACACTAAGATAAACAAAAGCTCAGGAAGAAAAGGAAACAAAGCAGAACCAACAGGCAACAATCTTAGAATTATTTTCAGCTTTTTTACACTAAGTCTTTTTATAAGCATTAATATCAAAAGACAGATTTGGAGATGAAACTTGAAGGAAAGCAATGAAGTTACTTTGGAGTGTTTCTTCCAAGCATGAACTACATGAAAGTAACTGCCTGAGAATGAATCAAGTGGGTGATGAAGAGAATTATCAGTAACTGATTAGAAGCAGGAGACAATCTCTTGTTTCTGAAGATGAGATAAAGTGGGATTAGGTTATGAACATAAAACAAATAATATAAATTTGATAGTGAAGAGAAGTCACAAGCAAATTTTAGACAGAGCAGCAAATGATCAAAGGATAGGGAGATGCACATGCACTGCAGCATTTCATAACAGAACAGGGATATTTTTCTGTGTACTCGGTAAGCAGGATGCTCTTCAAGAAGGACCAGGGCCTTTTGTGTGTAGACAGGCAGGTAAAGATTAATATTGCAGGCAGAATGAATAGGAGAAAATTCGGGATATCTTGGATTTAAGAAATCATAAGTTCAAGCTATTGGCAGAATGGCAGTTCTGTCCACAGATCTGAAAAGGAATATTAGTGACATGTCTTTAGCTAAGGAATTATTTTAGTCATACTTAGCTTGAACTGTTCAGTGAGTGGTATCGTGACTTTGGCATCAAAAGGAACTAGATAGTAATACTGAGACAGGTGTGCCATCCAGACAGAGCTGCTTCTAGGAATACATTGCAGATGTTGAAATTTGGAGGGGGAAGGGAGGGGGCAATAAACAGGAACAACACTTGAAGGTTATGAAAGTTCCCAGAGGAAGTTAAGCAGCATAGAATTTTCCTAAAGAACAAGCTGAAAGAACTGCTGAAGGCATACAAAAACTGGAAGATGGGACAATCATACAAGGCAAAGAAAGGCAACACCTCAGCATAAGGAGCATGAGCAACAGGGCTGAAATCAGGCAGCCACATAGTTTTCTCATGTGGCAGCACACTGATCTGAAGTCCTGGCTAGAGGAGAAACTGGTGACTCGTGCCGGTACATCCACCACCAGTACTGATGTTGTATCAACATGCCTGCCCAGCATACACAAATTCTATCCAGGATGAATATAATGTTGTTGCTTTCTAACAGCTTCATAGAAATTCTGTCAGTAAGAATATACTGTGATATACAAATTCAAATAGCATTGAAACTTTGCTTCATTTACTGTAATCATAAATACCACACTTGTTCTGTGTTGACTCAAACATACATAGTTATATTATGCATTGGTTTAAAAAGTTACTGACCTGGATTTCTGCCCTGTGGCCATGGAAACACTGGTTGATCAGAAGGTGAAACAATATCTGAACAATGGCAGCTTATATGTCTACAGCCTGGCAACTTAATTAAATCTGCACAGATTTAATTTTACATTTTAGAGTGCAGAAGTTGTTTTGTTATCAGTTTTGCTATAGCTGCTCTGGGATGGCAACTTTTGGAAGGCAGGTTGGGTGGATGAAACAAAACAGAACAGTTGGTATGACTTCACTCAGGGCCTGAAGTGCAACAGACCCAGGTCTGACTTTAAGGTAACTTTTGGTGAATGTCCTGACATTACAGACCCAGTTACAGCGAACTGCAGAAAAGGGAATACAATAAGCATGTAAGAACTGAGTTAATGCTTCACCAAGTGTGTCTAACCCAGTCACTCGACTTCAGCAGTGTCTGTAATAGATGTCCAGGGAAAAACAGGCTGTGTGTAATACTTGTGAGCACTCACTCACTCTGACTGTTTTCTGCTTAGTGGATGGCCTGAGCCCACTGTAGTTCATATATTGGCAACCACAGTAAATCTTTTTATCTGGATATTTATGGCTTCTGCCCTGGATTACCCATGAATTTTTACATGTACAGCAGTCTAATTGGTGTGAAGAGCAAACTCCTCCTGCTTGCTGTAAAACTGACTCATACTGGGCCCAGATGACTGCACCTCATTAGACAGTGGAGATCAACATTTTCACTCACTCCAGCCCTCTCATGATTTAATAGTCCACTATAATACTCTTTTCCATCCAACACGATGACATCAGCTGCTGTAGGCCTCTGGCATTTGCCAGTTACTAACTTTAACCTGCCATCTCAGAAATTGCAGACCTATACTAATTAGAATGAGGGTTTCTTCTTTCTTTTGTTTTCTGATGCTGATTTAAAACATAAAAAATATCGTTTCAAACCCATCTATATTCCTCCTTAGATCTTGGACTCTGTTTTTATTGCACATGGGACAGAAACTGGAATTTGTTTTAATTATAAGTCCCAGCCTCTATTTTGGTCCTCGGATTAGCTTCAGACAGCAACAATCAAAGACCTACACTAATGTTTCACTACAAGTAGAGTAAATTTTTAGTATTTCGGGGATAATTTTTTTTCCCCTAACAGTTATGCTGTGGTTCACTGGAAAATCGTGAATTTAATAACACTAATTTCAACCATTTTTAGCTCAAAGGCTATTCTACCTTTGTTCAAGCTCCAGTACAATTGTCTCAATTGTCTCTTAACTCAGCTATTGGACTAGTTGGTTGAAAATTTCTACTGAAGGCTTCAAACCTTAAGAGCAGAGTATTCCAAACAAATACTAATTAGTTAAACATCCAATATTGTTCTTACCAAACAGTAGAATATACTGCAACACACACAATTTATGTTTGAGCTGATGAACTCTTTCTCCCACCCAGGAACCGGTAATGATTTCACATTAGCAAGGCTAATTGACATCATGTTTACTTGCTGCAAACACTGACAGATGAACAAACACATTTCAATTCCTAAAAAATGCCCCCTGTGCTTAAAATAGTTTTAAGAGTTTAGAAGGATTTTTTTTTTCCAGGTAGCAGAAATGAGATTTTTAATTTTACAGGTATTATCCACAGTTGCACCCAAAGAAAATTTGAATCTGCAAGAAGTTCCAGGCAGGGATTCTCATCCTTAGAGATTTCCTGGGACCTTGCTATGTTCTCTGGTTCTTAGAGCTTTATCTCTAGCTTGAGCTTCTTATTTACTGTTATTTACTCTTCCTCTGTAGAAACAAGCTGAGGATTGTTTCACTTGTATCCCTTAAAAGGAAAGGAGCTGACTCCTTGCTTCTCCGTGTTGCACATTCAGTATTTTGCACACCAGTTTCACTGTGCAAAGAGTTTAGCATTATTCAGAATCTTCAGCATTGCTGCCTGGGTTTTAGGACAGAAATTATTATAGACTCCATGAAAACTCTAAATCTTCTCTTTTTGCTTCTATCTGCTACAGAGTTTATGTAGATGCATTTTGGCATTTTAATTAAAAGACAACAGCTTTTTCACTCTAATGTAATCCTTTCAGATATTCTTCCTTGTTATTGTCCTCCTAATATTCTGTCCAGCTCCTACACCATTCACTGTACTTGGTCCTTCTCCTCTGATACCAGATTTTTAGATTTATGAGAACCATTCTAAACTTACAGATTTTCTGTATTCCTTCCAAGGATATTGTTTGGCTTGTAGTGTATTCTTTCACCCTTCGTTACTTACACAATTGATGCTATTTCTTACCTTGTTTAAATGTCTCTTGGTTCTTTTTATAGTGTGATGAATTTCTCTATATTTGTGTCTGGTTTCATACTCCTTTGTTTCATCGCATATTTCTTCTAGTGTTTTTACTTAGCCTTTTTGCACTTTTTCTCTTATATTTATATTTATATTTATATCTGTACTATAGTTATACTACCACACCCTCTTATTGCAATGTAATATAATAATACATGACACATTTCTCTTGCTGCAAGGAAACTTGGCTACACAGGCTGAGCTTCATCCATCAGCATGGAGTTCCAGTAAAATACCACTCCCCCTCTCCATCACAAGAGGGACTTTGAAATGCACCAATAGTAAATACTTTCCTCATGGCTTTTTCCTGGTCGTTGCTTGCTGTTTTCAAGTCACATCTCATCTCCATTGCTGTGCTTTACACAGGCTTGTTTTCTCTCCCTGTATAAGCAAGACAAATTATTTGTATTGTGGTGGCATTTAGACTGGCACATGACATCAGCCTCTTTTGTTCTAGATGTTGTTGCAGTCTAGCATAGGAAGACTTCTTTTCAGAAGCAGACTATGGTGAATATTAAGCATACATATCCAACCTTAGCACTGATTTCTCTTCCTTTCTGGTGCGAAATGAAATCAGTGATATCCTCTCGAAGTGAAGAACATCTTGTTGCTTGACTGAACTGGGACATGAATTATTTATTTAAGGTGAGATTCACATTACTTACAGGTGGATGTCTAAATCAGGGATGATTTTCTACATTTCTTTAATGAGGAAAGGAGGTATAGTCAATAGGATTAATGGAATACAAGGTGTAATTCATTTCAGCAGGTGTAAATAAATGTCTGTTTCAGAATGAGATTAATTGTTCCCAAGGCTACATTGACACTATTGAGTAAATCCCTACAGATCATAATGAAAATTTATTCAAATAGATCAGGTGTAGTAACCTTTGTTTAGCCAAAATATTTTTAGAAGAGATAGGAATTGAATGTCTGTAATTAGGTTTTAGCCTATATCTCCTAAATAAAAACATTAGGGTTTATTTTCTGCATACTAGTCTGATTTTTTGAAAACTATATGTGAACTTTCAGGTTAATGCAATATAAAAAAAAAAAAAAATGGAGCAGAATCTCTTTACTTGTATCTGCTCAACAGGATAACAATAAAATTCCCATCACTTATTTTAAAGGATGCCATAGAGCACTCCAGGCATCCACAGATCCAGTATAAGTCAAAAGCTGTCAGATTTTTGCTTCCATTTTTTTATTGTTACTTTTATTATTTCCAAGGCTGTCATACTCTCAAAAGTTACATTGCAATCAGTTAATGATTTAATGGATATAAGTAAGACAATTCCCTTAGAGCTAGTAAAGCCCCAGGATTAGACAGATTTCTGTCAGGTTATAATAAACCTTCCTAACACCTACTGGGCCCAGTTTCATATCTCTTCAAAGAGTCAGTTAGAATACCACCAATAAAAGGGAAAATTGAAAGAGCTTTTTAATCACTTTGTTTGTCCTTAAAATCATACAAAATACTTTCGCAATGACACCAGCTCAGGGAAAAACAACACAAAGGCAAATCTTTTTATCATCTTTATTTAAGGGCATTTTAAACAGTGCACAAAGAACCACAATTACTGTACAGGTGTTTCTCATTTACTTCAAAGTGACAAATTTTGCCCATACATCCCAATTTACACCCGTTAGGGCGTGAATAAACTGATCAAGTGCCACTGATGCAAGTGTTATTTTCCTTTTCTGAATTGCTTGCCACTTGAGCAGTGAAGAAGGGCTGTGACTGCAGCAGGTGACACTTAGTAAAGATTTTCAAACCTGATGATGCCCAGCCTTTTGTTCCTGGCCTCTTTTAAGGGGCTCAGGGTCTGTTAGGGATCCACATTCTCTTTCTGAAAAGCAGGATTGCAGCAGCATCCAATTAAATTTATGGAAGAATGATATGAGAGGTGCCTCACACAACTGATTGCTCCTTCTTTTTTCCATTGCTTTCCTCTCCTTCTACTCCATGATATTTATTCTAGCAAAACACAGCAGATCAGCTGCAGAAGGCTGAGTGCTTAACTGCAACCTAGTGCAGATCACTGCAAAATATAACTGTGATTGGTAATTAGTGGTTAGATCTGAGTACTCCACTTGCATTTTCATTGCAGCAGTAAGAATAGATAGGAAAAAGTGGAGATTTTTCTTCTTTACCTTCATTTACCGTCTTGCAAAATGCAGCAGAAACCACCATATAGTCACTGCTTTAAGATTTGCTAACTATGAAATCAACATGTAATGTATTTCTTTGTAAAACTCCCTTAAATACTGGGTTATTTTAGATGAAATTTACCAAATCAGTCTCATGCTGTGACCTCTGAAACACTGAAGCGATGTCTTGTGTATCCTCTCTATCCTCTCCACTTGAATTAAACACTGAACTTCTTTAAAACATGCATTTTAATTAGTTTTGGAACTAAAAAGGCCACCTGTGCTGAATGGTGATGCTGAGGGAGTTCCATTAGTATTCCAGAATTTCTTTGAAATCCATCTTCCATGTGACAGATGGCAAAAGATGGTACATGAACCAAGTTAAATAAATAATGCAAATAAGCATGGATATGTGCCTTGTGGATGTCCCTTTTTTTCTGACCAGATTGTTATAGAAAAAAACTCTATGTGTCAATAGCATTAAAAAAACAAAACAAAACAAAACAACCCATTTAACTATTTTTACACATTTCTAGTTATTCTAAAATAATGAACTTCAGGTACCCACTACAAATGAGGTTCATTTTTGTCTTGCGAGAACAAGCATGAACTTAATATCACAGTTTAGCAGTCATTAAATATTGCCCAGAGACCACCATGCACATGACAGCATTATTCTGCCAAGAAGGAGAAAGAAAAAGCATGTTAGTCTTGCAAAGCTTAGATATTTAGTATGTCTCAATTCAGGAAGGAAGAAAGTAAGAAATCAGACCAGGAAAGAATCGTACGGTACATTGTTTGTTTCATGTCTCTAATGCTACATTGATCTTCTTCATATTGTCTATTATTCAGAAATAAAATTGGTACTGCAGTTATTGTAACAGTATGTTTCCAGTCATGCAGCACTACCCAGGTATTAGCAATTTATTGGGAAGGCAGTATCATTTACGCATCCGCTGTTCCATTTCTAATTGCCTGACACTTATTTAGTATTGAATGGAAGGACATAGCAGAGATCATTGGAGCAAAACTCCTTTTCTACTCTGCCCCATAAGCTTGCCTGGCTTTCTAAGATATTCACGAGACAGTCACTCCCTCTACCTCTGCTACTGTGAGAATTGAGAAACTCAGGATCCGGAAAGGCACCAATTACTGAATTTTATGGGAATATATGTTTTCCATTTTTTAGGTGGTAGAGGGCAAAGAAAGTCTTTTCCTTTTAGTATACTTCGCTGCCTCTCTCTTATTAATCAGAAAACTTTCTGGCTCAAGCACAGCTTCAAATATATATTTTTAAGATGCCTTTTCCTTATTGATTCTTTTGTGTCTTGGAGCCTTTGAGTCCATTAACATAAGAGCCAGCACTGCACTCTCATGTACCTAACCCTGTGCTTCATCATCTCTCTCGAATCTCATTCAAAATGTGGGACTGACATGGACTAAGATCCATGTGGTTAGTATAGTATAGACCTTCCATTAAAAACTGGATTTCATGGCTAATGTCTGCCTTGAACATACCAGATCAATTTTAATATCATTATTTCTAGCATCTGCCAGGCAGAAGAAGGTCGAGCAGGGAAATCAATAAATCCTACAAAAAGAAGAAAAATAAAATATATAATTAATATATTCAAAAGCTTTGGGTATCTGGCAAAGGCTTATTAGTCCCTTTGAGTTCAGAACTGCTGGTATGAATCTTTTTTGGTGAAAGTAATCAACAACTCTGACCAACTAATAGTGAATTGTTCCTTGTATATGATTGGCCCTGCCACTTGCTGCTTGGTGTGTCTTAAGTCCAACTTAATCTGAGCTTTTTCTCCAGCTCTGCCATGAATGTTTCCCCTAATTAACTGGAACAATGCCTAATGGTGAAGGCTGAAAAGATGAGTGATGTTTCCAACTATGTCATCAGAACGGACTTTGTATTGAAAGCAAAGATAAAATGAAAGGTAAAACAGTATTTAAACTTGAAATATGCTTTTTCACTACAGGAATTTTCATTCTCACGTAGTCTTTTAGTCTATTTTGCGTTATCTGAATTCAGTAATATCTTTATAATCTGTGTGTTTTAGAATTTCAAGCTACCTTTTTTCTTGGCCCTTCCTCATTCACAAGCTCAAGCTTTGAAAGTCTATCAACCAGATATTTTGGATTTTGTTGTATTAAGAGAGGAAGACAGAGGCCGCATCTCATTCACTAAAAATATGTATACAAAGATACTGTATTCTGCTGTATCAAAATTTAAATTCCTTTCTCAATAAAAATATTGTGCATTAAATGATACTCAGTGACAAATTATCAGTAAATTCAAACAGTAGAAATGTATGGACTTGGTCTTCTAGTATCCCAGGATGTTATATGCTATTTGTTTAGATTGCAGAATGAACTTTATCCTTTTTTGTGATAAGAGAAAGAATTTGGACTTTTATGGCAGACTCTTAAACTCCAGACCACTGCCTAAAAATGTAAACTCAAGGCTGTGTACACTGTCTTTCCTTCAGCGGACAGGAGAGACAGTGTCTGGGAATGTGGTCTTGGTTCCACCCAAGCGGTGACCTTGTATTTGCAACAGCATCCGTCCTGCTTTGTCCTCTGTTAATGAGCTGTCTTTAATGTGACTAAACACTTGTGGGATTTTCTGCTGACCAGTCATTTCCCGTGATTGCTGCCACATCCACTGTTCTGCTTCCAAATGTCTGGTGTGGGAGAAGACATAAGGTGCCCTTTTAGCTCTGAATTATTTGTCCACATGAAACCAATATAGCAGAGAAGTTGCTGAGAGATCAAGACGAAGAATTGCGTCATTTTTTAGATTATTAATCTATTAAAGACCTTTCTTCAGAATAGATTTCTGCTTTTCCAGTTTCAGTTTACTTGGCCTTCCAGAAAAACAAAAAACAAAAAAACACAACACAACAACAGCAAAAAAAAACCAGCAAAACAAACAAACAAACAAAACCGCAAACCAAAACAACAAAAAACAAAAAACACCTCCCCTTTCTGACTGGTTTAATTTTACTGTATCTGCAAAAGGTACTTTCACCTTGAAGTGAACCTTTGATCCTCCTCAGCACAGTCCTTTTTTTAAAGGGATGGGTGATGTGAGTGAGACATGACAAATCACAATGAGAGTAGCATTTTATAAATTGGTGACTGTGTAAATGTCAATCTGTAAATGTTTGTTTTTATCCCTGAAACAGTCTCACTTGATTTCGCCCCATCAAATGTAAGTACTTGAAAATTCCACAGGGAAAGGAAAGACATTGCTTATAGCTCATTTCTTCCTTTAAATGTGATCTAGATATTCAAGGTTTGAAAGTGTCTTTGTTCTTGCATTTTTGTAAAGACAGTTTTCCTGAGGGATATGCCAATAGTAATCACTGGTGCATCCACACCATAAATTGGAAATGCACATTATTGATTCCGTCAGGATTGTTGATGATAATGCAAAATATTAAGCAAAAAAAATTGTTTCAGTCTTTTTCTAATATTAGTTAATCTCCAGTTGCATCAGGAGATGGATTAGGATCTGAATCTACCACAGGAGGCTGTATCAAACAGCATATTGGCATGGAGTGCTGGTCCTGTGATTGTAGCTTGGGAATGAAGGGGAATGGATCTGGTTTGTGACTCTATCATGTCACCTGTGTGATCCTAGTCTGGTGTGTGTCTGCTTCATTCCTCCATCCCTCTGTATGCAAATACAATAATAGAAATATGCACAATTTACGTTAACTACATCCTAACTCAAAAATAAAAGACATCTTGATTAATAAAACTATCAGCTTCCAAATTTAGGAAAAGAAACATAATTTTTGGCTTCTGATAGTACCTAAAACTGTCAAAGAATACAACTTGGAGAGAATGACTAAATGTTTGAGCTCTCTCTAAGGCTTGTCTGACATGAAGAATGAGAGAGACATGAAAAATATGGTTCTTGTTATGCAGGGGTATGCTTGCTCTCTGTGTGCGTTTTGACTGTTTTTTCTGAGGTTTACTTAATTCTATTTTATTTGAAGCTTTATCTTTGCCTATATAGTTGATAAACTTACTTTATTTATATATTAAATATTTTCCTCTGACAAGCAAAATGGCTCCAAGTGACTTTTTAATTAAGTTTGTGTAGGGGACTCAAAAGATATGTTTGATGAAAGAGAGCTGATACACAGCTCTCAGACACAGAAGGAAGTTTAGATTTCCTGAAAGCTATGCTTAGTTAGAATTGACATTTTAAGAAAAGGTATTGAAACACACTGATAAACAACAATGCTCTAAATTTGTTGGCCCAAGAGACATTTTGCTGTTGAAAATTAACACAATGAATTGCAGCAAAGAAATTTGCCTTAGGTTAAATAAAAGCTTAATACTTTAAACCCCTATTTAGAAGTTCGTTGCCTTTCTGTGACATTGCCAGTGTGTGCGCTAAAGAATGATATTACAGTTTTCACTATGGATATGTTCTTAATTTTGAGTGTTTAATACATCCAAACACAGCAAGGTATGAATAAGAGATAAGTCGCTGACAGTGGAGTCATTCAAAATATAATTCCTATGAAAAGCAGATTATCATATATCATGGTACAAAACTAACATGCCTACAAATGTTATAGAGGAAAGATACATTCAATGGCTTCAGATCATCTGGAATGAATACACGACTGAAGATAGGCTTCACACTGCTCTGCCACGGATATCTCCCTACCATCTCTTGGATACACTTGTCTCTTCCAACCAAGGAAAAAGAGTGATTTGTTTGTCTGGCCATCTACTATTTTTTCTTATTCCTGTTACTTGTAATTTTTCATTTCTTGTAGGAAAAGCTTCCCTACCTGCAGGAGTAGAAAGAAGAAAATGTATTATCAGGGAATAAGGGCATATCCAACAACAACAACAACAACAACAAAAAAGTAAATCCACTTGAACTTAAAATCAAGGAATCCATTAAACAGGAATAGATTCAATGAAGGTGGAGTCAGTGAAGTCAGTTTCAGGATTTTCATAGGACATCTGTCAGAAGTAGCAAGAAGAATTTAAGATTTTGGTAGTAGACACTCTCAAGGATGACCAAATCAGAAGTAGATGAGTTTAGTTAGTTCATTCAGAAACTGATTCCCTCTTTTCCGATCCTTTAATCAATTGAGAAGTATACATTAAGTTCTGATCAATATGTCTTAGCCACCTACTGCTTCTGGAAAAGCTTGTGAAAAAGTGATTATGCAAAAAAAAATATAACCAAGGCCCTATATGGGTCATTTGCCTTGGAAGACACATCACTTACCCTTATTTTAAACACACAGCTCGAACCATGATACTTTATAACTTACAAAGAAAGGAACTCAGCCAACAGTTGCCCTGTCAGTTCTTGATCTTTAACTGTAGTGGATTCTTAGAGGATTGTCTTTAGAGGATTTTTTTGCTACTTCCACAATGGAAAATCAGAGAAAGTGGGATCAGGGGCTTATGTTCATGATCAACCACATAGCAAGATAAAGATGACAAATGTTGGAGATCCTTTACCCATTTAATATAAGAAACTCCAGTTTCACTGGATCAGACCATGGATATGCCCAGGCCTGTATCTGATCTCTAACTGCTCCAAGCAATGGATGCCTGTGGCAGCAATTTTGAGATTTGAGGGTGTGCTCACTAGCAATGTTGTCTGCTCATCAACAGAGAAAGTGACGCACCCCAAGATATGAACCTTCTCGATAGACTAGCTTCACTTCATCTACTATAGACCACTGCTGAATCCTGTATTTGCAAAACCTTGGTAATATTAATTTAACTGCAAAAATGTTGATGGAAAATGTATTCCTTATGACAGCTTCTTATCGGAGAATAAATGCCTCATTAATCTTAGATATTTCATGCTAAGAATATTATTGAAGTTAGACAGAATGATGAGTAACGTTGTAGGGAGCACAGATTGCTACATGCAGGAATGCTTTCGCCCATTAGACTCCCTCCATACTGTACAAGTCACTTTTGTTCCTGAGGCTGCAGGCTGCAGCATGCTGCTTTTCCCCTGCTCCAGAGCTCCTTATTTAATTAAAAAGAGACAGATGGAATGGAGTGCACTAATATGCGTTTACTGAGTTCCTTTGGTCATCTCAGGAAAAAAAAGTGGAGGAAGAAAGGGAAAGAGTCTTGAGACCAAATTCAAAATATTATGGACAAGACAAAGTCTAACCACAATACCTGTGGATATTCCCTAGCACACTCTGTAAGCTGTATTTTCACCCTTTAATTCAATGCTAGCATGACAAAGCTGGGCAGGTATAAGATGGATTTTGAAAGTTTGCACTGTTTTACTGTGAAGATAATTTAATCTATAATGGAAGAAAATATTGGAATACCTATTGTGCCAAGATGTTTAAAGCTGTGTGAATGCTATGAGTGTAACTGATATTTTTGGCATTAAGAATGAGAAAAAGGAAAACTTGGTTGCAAGTTCTCTATGGGTGAACTAAGGAAGGCTGCTGCGACAGTCCATTCTTCTATTGTCCATCAAATGTTTACTAAATTTTTGAAGATTTGTCTGAAACAAACCTATATGTATTTGATCAGTGGTTTTACAGTGAAAAAAGAGAATCAGAGACTTTCACAGTGAGGTATATACTCTCACTGTTTCAATAATGTGTGCCTGGTAGTATGACTATGAATGGCAGAAACTTGCCTAGCTCAGAAAATAAAAAAAAAAAAAGAAAAAGAATGTTTCTTTAAGCTTCATTCTCAAAGAGTGATTTTAATCATGTGGTTATAAGACTCAAGGAATTATCTGTAAATCAAGTTCAGAATGCAACTACTCAAAAATCTTTCTACTGCACTTTGGAAGTTCACTAAACTTCTTGCCCTGCCTGATGAACAGACATAAACGTGATGTGAGATGGCTGAAACATTTGAAAGAAGAAGTAAATTGGGGGTTCAAGAGAAAATTAACTAGAGCTGTCTGTCACACTCAAGCCTGTCACCTTTTGACTTTCCAAGAGCTTGGACCCAACCTATCTAATGGGCATTGAGACTGTGCATGGACTGTGGATGAACTTTACAGTCACAAAAGAAGCTGGAGTATTTGGGATGTAAAACTCTTGTTTAGCAAAGTACTTGCAACATTAAAAAGGAAGGACTATTTAGAGGTACAAGCTGTTTATTTCTAGAATTCAGAATAGCCAAGTCTTCTCTATAAATCTGCATAAGGAAAATGGGATCAACTTGATGCAAGATACATTTTTCCCTTTTTTTCAGTATCTACTTCACCACAAAACAGATCTGTTCTTCACAAATATTGAAACAATGTGTTTTTAAACTAATTGGTGTTTGAAAAGTATTTTTTCTCAGCTATATGCATCTAAGTCTGTCCAGTTAAAACTTTCTCCTGTAAACAATACAAGTGGATATCTTGTTATTTAGTTGGGAAACTCATCCTGAGATTTATAAAGAGCTGCTAAATGGGAAGTAGAATATCAGAAAAATAACAAATAATGGAGTGAATCTGGAAGTGGTAAATCTGAGATATGTATTATGGGAGTAATTAGCTCAGACTTTCCCTGATATCTTGGTATCAGTCTTTCACAAGGTCTTCCATCTGCAACTTTAAACTATCAGGCTAAATTCTTTTCTCAATGTGCAATGCAAGGAAACTATATTCTTGTTTCAATTCATTTTTATCACTGCCCCAAATTAATTCCTGGATTGGTAAAAAACCCAGAGTTTTATCAGTAAACCCTCTCAGTTCACATAGGGTTTTATTGTTGACTAAGGGTTTATAATATTTGTAAATGCAAACAGCTGTATAGAGATACACGGAAAAGAGGCGCTGAACCAGCAATCTCTAACACCAAAAAGTAAATAAAGAAAGTATGTAAGAAAAGAAGAGATAAAACCAAGGAGATACACTTATCATTCCTATTACTCATAAACTCTTTTGAGGTTATACTATTTATCATGACTCTTTATTTTCAAGTCTTATTTTACAGAGTTGACCAACAGAATTCTAGTCCTGATGGGAAGGCCTTTGAGCACAAAAACAACAAAAATAGATTATAAAATGGTAGGATCTGTCGTGCTGCCACATTTCTGGTTCTCTTGAAAGAAACTCTGGTTTCCTAAACTTGCACCCAATAAACGCATCCATTAAGGATTCATGCTTCAGATCAGGCACTTTAATTAAGATATTTATGGATAGGGATGTTTAACCTTCCATAAACATGCATAAATGTAAATTAATCTGTTTCTAAAATTCAAGACTATCCTGAAAAATAGTGTTCCCAAAAGAAAAATACTGTGCTTTAAGCCTGAATATGTATTATGCTTCACGAGGAAACATACAGTTTTAAAATATTTATTTGCAGAGGATATTATTTCAGGGTAGGCTCATTGGTAGAGAAGTAGTCTCTTTGTCTCTTTTAGTTGATGTTATAAAATGTTTTTACTCAACATGTCTGCTCTGTGACTCGTGATATACACATTAAGTGCTAAAGCTATAACTCATGGAGCACTTTATCTTTCCCTGTCCTGCTCCTGGCACCATTTTATGAAGTATTTCACATACTGAAAAAAGTTAATCATGTTCATTGTCAAATTGTTGAGAACCTTGTGATAGTTTCTTTTTTGTCTTCCTCTATAAATTATGAGAGTTTAATGATGAGATATGGAAATCATATGACTTCTATTCAAATCAAGAAACCAATAAAAAAAAAATGCCTTTTTAGGTGGACACTAAAACATTTTCTTGCAATTCACAGCTAGATTAATCTGACTTTTACCTCTGGTAAAACAATGAAGGGATCTAAACTAGACAAAACTAAGGAACAAGGAGAAGTCTAATTATTGTTTTCAGCAGTACAATTACCCTCTTTAATTGCCTACCTTCAGTGATTTATGCAAACTCTAGGAATCTTCAGGGAGATAAACATTAGCTATTCGTGAAACAACTAAGTGAATCTAAAAAGAAGAGACTAAATACAAATATTCAGTGGTTTTTTTGTTGTTTTTTTTCCCCCCAAAATGTATACAAAGCAAATACTGATCACCTTCTTCAAATCAACAAACAGCAAATCCATAAATTCACTGGTGTGTTTAATCAGATTTTTGTAGTGAAATCTCTCTATCAGAGTAGGTACCTCTCATCTTAATCTTCTAATTTTCACTGTCTGTCTCCTCATACTCTTTCAGAACAAAAGTTCCCAGTGCATAGATAGATGCTTCCTGGTGTCTTTGTCTACCACTCCTTGAGGTTCAATGCAGAACTTTGCCCTAGATAGTGGGAAATATCATAACCACTTGCTATTTTACTGGAAGTTAATGTTTCAGGCCTATTAGTCTGTGATACATCTAAGGAGTATTGTCAATAGGATGTGCAGATTCCTTGCTAGACACTTGTGAAACATTCATAAAGTGTGTCTGCTGATCTTTCTTTGGCAGATGCATCTTCCCATGTTGCCCTGATATGTTCCTTTGTTTACAGTCTTAAAACCAGCTCTTTTTAACAGATCTTTTCTGCTATTGTGGCTTCATGAGGGTAGTTCTTGCTGGTTCCCTCACCAGTTCATTTTCAGGCACAAGTATAAATTGTGATCATGCCCTTTTCTATGTACCAAATCTAACTATTTCTGAATCAAATTTAGTTCCATTCTTTATTGCCTTTTCATGAACTTTGAAAGTATTGGGTGTAATTTGTCCCATATCCCAAATCATTTCATTATTCTTTGACAGCCAGTTTAATTAACCCACAGTCATTTGGGTCTTGCACTGTAATGTATGTCAAGTTTGGGTTAGGTTTTGGGTTGGGATATTCATCAAACTTATTGTAATACAGTCATTTCACACGCCCCTCCCTCCCCCTGCATTTCAGATAATACATAATTTAATGGATTGCAAGGCCAGAAAGACCCGTTGTTATTACCTCATGTAACCTCTCACACAAATCAGGACAATGAATGTCATCCAGACTTTTACCCACCTATCCATTTATTTTAAGTGTACCTTAGTATGACTGCTCTGAAATAAATGGCTCACATTTTTTCTCCTATCACCTCTATGTTTTCAGGATAATACTCTGCTAGATTTTAAATTTTTGTGCCCTCTTCAGGAATGATTTTCTCTTTTTGTCCAACCCAATTGTGCTCCCATTTCAGGTGATGGCTATGAATCAGAAATATATGGTTAAGAGCAGTCAATCTGTAAACATTACTCAGTCATCTGCCTGAACAGTATAGTTTTTATATTTCATTTTAATAGCTGTGTTTATTTTCTTACACAAGCTCTGAAAAGCAAATATTCTTTGCAGTTTATGTTCTCTCTGTTGAGCTCACACTAAAATCTGTAGATGTGAATAAGTTTAAGGGTAGAAAATTTTCTGGTAATGGATTCATGTGGCAATGAAAGTGTTAAAGCTAAAAGGTTTTTAAAATATGTCGACTCTGACAGGAGTGGGGAACATGCTGAATCACTTACAATGATGAATATTTAAAAATAGGGCACAGATGTCTAATTTAAATACAGAAATTTTCTTGGCATCTTACTAGTTGTTACTACATTTTTTTAACACGTATTTTATTCACACATTCAAATTTACTTGCTCTGATTTGCTTTGTCAACTGCAGGAGGCTGACTGATAATCCACACTTTGAAAGCTGCCAATGCCTCTCAAACAAATGTGAAATTTAAGTTTACAGTGGGGACTTCAAAATTGTTCAAAACTTTTAGTTGCTTTGTCATTAAGTTCGGTGGGTGAAAGTGCTTTTCTGATGGATGAGAGAGTTAGAGGGTGAAATCCTGGCGCCTTTGATATTATGACAGACCTCCCATTGACTGTAATGGGGCCAGAAGTTCACCTGCTGTTATCTGCTTAGCTATCTGTCTGTACATTTTTAATGTACTCAGGGAAGTGGAATCTGAACACTGGTTTAAAGCTGGGATATGGAAATATCTCTTCTTCCTAAGTGACTCAATTGATTCTGCAGTCTGTAAGATGTGAGGAGCTGCTAATCCTTTTCAAAGCATCTTCAAATAATGCAATATGAAGAGCAATTTAGTATTCAAGTAACCTGTTTGTAGTGTGCTTAAATTTTCTTTGCAGCTTGATTTTAAATGGTTTATATCCTTTAAGACATAAGGTAAAATTATTTTTTAAAGTTATTAATTTTTGTCAAAACAAATGTTTTCTTTACAATATTTTCATTCTTGGTAACATTTTTCATGGAAAAAATATGAAAATTATCTTCAGCTGTGTTTGGATAATTTTGCTCAGCTTTTTTTTTTTTTTTCAGAATTTTTTTAACAAAACAGCTTATACCTTAACTGCTTAAACAAGAATTGAGAATCAGCTTTTAGATTAGTTCTTCTCTCACAACCCCATATTCCTATAGTGATTTCAAATTTCTCAGCAAACAAAAACCCAACAAAACAAAACACAAACAGTAAAAAAAAAACAAGTTGGGAGCTTTTTACCTAGCACTACAATTTGGTATACTTATTATCCAGTCATTCATATGCATTTAAAAAACAAAACAGTGAGACTCTTCTTTTAATGAGATACTATAATCAAAATGACAAAATTTGTTTTAAAGAGTCTATCAATTCTGTTTTTCATCATCATCCAAATATTAAATACAGCATTTAGTGGGTTTATTAAGGTAATGCTTGTGAAGCCTCTTTCTATTCCTGTTGTACGCAACCATCATTATATTAATTTCTTTAGCAGATTAAACTAAATTGTATTTAGCTCATCCACACAATGCAGGAATCATAATGGGAAATTCTGTGCCATGGATCATACAACAAGTAAGAACAGATGGCTATCACATTTGGGTTTAGAACCAAAATCTATGAATCTTCATTTATTCAGTGCCTTCTGACTAATGAAAAAGCGTAGGTTTGTCTTCTCTAAAATGTGCATGTGTTCTTCCATTGAGCATCACTGGCAGATATACAAGTATTAATAAAATAACTTTGTGAATGCCTCAGAGAGTTGCTTGAGGGGAAGAAACCAATGAAATTAGAATGGAAAATGTTTGAAACAACAACAAGTGTGTTCCTGACCCATCAGCAGAGGCAGACAGTTAAATGTATGGGTGTTCTAAGCCTCCTTCATGAAGATTAATTTAAAGATGGACTTTAATGGTTTCTGGTTTTTTTGTTAGGTAATATGGGCTGCAAGAAAAGGCATTTGTTTTTTTGTTGTCTATATTTCACCATCTTCTTGGTCTTTGATATGTTCTCAAAAGTATGATGGCTCTCAGCTTGGTTGAGACCTCGATGCATACAAATACATTTTGGCCTAGCTCTGACAGTTACTTGCTTTCCATTAGATTCCCAACTTCCCTTCTAGCCTTTTGGAAGCTGGAATACTAGAGAAACTTCTTTGGATGGTTCCAGCTCTGGTGATTATTATTTGTCTATTTTCACTCCTGAATCAACTGCATTATCTTAATGCACATGCCATGAAGGCTACAAAGATGGGTTTTTATTTATTTAACTGATAATTCCTGTAAAATTACTCCCTTGGATGCCTATCAAGTGATAGTCATTAATTTGAGTAATGCATGTAGAACATATAATGTGCACTCAAAGCTATATGCTATTTCATTAAATATCAGCATATAAAGCAGCAGTGAACTATTAATTTTTTTGCCATTATGAGCTTTGCAGTTGATATTGCAAACAAAATGCTAAAACACATCTTCCAATAGGAAAACAAGGAACATTACTTCTGTTTATGAACTTTGTCTACTTAATTTGTGCACAGAATTACTTTTAAAAAGTTGCAAAAATTAATAAACTAGGCATATTTTTTATTGAAAAGTACCTAATAAAAGACATCTGGAAACATATTGTGTAATATTTAATATCTGATAGCTAATAAGATGCAGAGAGTGAAAGAGAGAGAGAAAAATTATATCCATTCAATTTTAATGGTAATGAGACAGCAAAGTAATAAAACTATGCCTTTGGATAGTAGCTTCCAGAAATTGGGCTAAAACCGGTGCCATGTAAGGTAATTGTGACCTGCTCACAGGGTAAGAGGTTGTAACTCAAATTTCTTATGAAGATATTTATGATTTAAAAGTCCTGCAATGCATATATAAATTATATGTTTGCCTTGATTACCAGGAACTTGTTTCCCTGGGGTATTAGTATAATACACAGGATATTTATATAGCATATAGGTAAATATATTTTTTCTTTATTACTAGATTTTTCTAGAATACTAGTAATTGGCAGAGATAAAATCCATTAGCAGAACTCATTATTTTTTAACATTCAATTTATTTACACTGAGAATACCTCCTCCTCAGATGATTACCTGCACTATTAGTAATAATAATTCTTCTTTGCTTTCCCTTTATTAAGACAGCTAATTCAATTTTGTATGGGGATGAACACTATCATACTGGCTGAAAAATAGATGAAGCATGTGGTAATGGAACAATACTGGAGGCTACATCTAGGATCAATTCAGCTGTGTTTCGTGTTAGATGTGATAAAAAAATGTGCATTATTATTTGTATGTTATTAAGTAAGGCGTTGACTTGTACAGAGTGGAGAAAAAAAATAGACAGAAAATGTAGGTGAATTTTGTAGCCATGTTCTGTAAAGTCCAGTATTTAATTAATATGAACAGATATCTTTTATCTCTTCCATACTTCTCAAAAGAGGAGAACTAAAATATTGAAATGTAAGTGAAGGAAACAGTTTAAAATTATTTGCTGTGAGTCTTTGAATTGTTTAATGCTGTGCTGTTCAGTTACTGCTGTCACAGGTCACCCAAGAGCAACTGCAGTAAACACCAGTTTTGCTATAAAAACCTGCAGAGATGGGTGAGAGTTACGTGTTTTTACATAGAAATTGCATGTTACTCAATGAAAAATAATTTTTCTATTCACATTTGAAGTGATTTACTTCTACTTGATTTCTTTAAGAAATTTGCTTTGGGTTGACTGGGACACAGGCTTTCTACGTCGAATAACAGGCATATAGGAAATGTGAGACTTACTTGAGTCAAAAAATCTGTCACAGTCATCTATCTGTAATGTTATTCTGTACGGATTTCTTCATGAATTATATATAGGTTAAAAGAGTTTGCCATAAATAGCGGGTTCACAGAAAGGACAGGATGAACGTTTGAACTCATAGGTAAAAGGGGGAAGCCATTTTTTACTCTCTCCTCTCAACTTGCAGTCACCCATCTAATGCAGCCGGCTACAAAAGTAACATTAGTTCAACATTAAAATTCAATAAGCCTCTTTCATAGTTTCCCCAACAGGTCTCAGATATCGTACAAACAGACACTACAAGGCTGCCACCACATCTCTTTCCAAGCACTACGAGGAAGTGGAAAACACCATGTCTTTTCTTGACTTATGTAAGTCAGGTAAAAAATGTAAGGATTGTTGTTTAACCCTGTGAGAATCATTTAACCCTGTGAGGGTTTTTTCCTTCCTTTTGCTTGGCTGCTTGGTTTTTTTTGATTATTAGTTTGGGGTTGGTTTTTTGCTGTTTTTTTTTTGGGGGGGGGTCTTTTTTATCCTTCGTATATTTTTGTTTTGTTTGAGAAACAAAGTGCATTTGAGAATGTTGAAAAGAGAAATAAAATAATGTCAATTGTTCCCAGTGCTATAAAGAGTGTCCACAGATACAAGTGTGAAATTGTAATTAATCATTCAGTTAGTTGATAAGCATGCTGTGTGGGAGTAAAAAGGGAGTTAATTCTGGGTTTATTTCCAGTGCCATCTAATATCAAGAAAGACATCATTATAGTTTGAGTCATATGAATAAAAATGAATGTTTGGTCTCTGTATATATTTTCTTATATAACTGTTTCTATGAGGACATTGTATATGCGTATTTATTAAATTTTGCATGTATTATGTAAGCAAGAATTGAGAAAAAACCCAACTTTAACCACCAGACAAATTGAAGAAAACGAGTCTACCCCAAACCTGCCAAAGATGCTGCTGCAAAATACAGTTCCCAGGCAAATAGAGCTGGTTTTACTGCTGAACAGTGCCATTATAGTGAGAAAAAACCAGGAATGATAGGTTTCTAATGAGGATGCCAATATAACTAAATTCAAGCTTCTTAGTGGAACAGTTATTTAAAGAATCCAAAGTGGGTTAAAACTATAAAATAAAATGAAGTTAAGGTGCTTATAAGAGAAAGTCTTTGTTAGTTCCTCTGGCTTAAGCTCTCTGAAGAAAAAGAAATTTTCAGGGATGATTAGTTATGCTTTTTGAAGGGAATAGACACATTATTTTCTTACAATATTTTGTTACTAATGCACGTAAATGTGTCTGAAATGAACTGTGAAAAGACAAAGAGTTACTGCATTCTTCTCCCATAGTTTTGTAAATATCACCTTTGAGGACTCTGCCTCTGCACTATCTCTCTAAAGTCTGTTTCTTTCCGTCAATCTAAATTGCCGAGCTTACTTAGTTAATTCCAGAAATCCTAAATTCATTGTTTATTCAGAACCATTCACAACACTTCTGCATACCATGATCTTTCATTCAAGGCAATTTTAAATAGTTAGTTGCTTGTCTCAGGTTTCAGAAAACAGTGAAATACTGTTTTGCTTCAGCATATCATTAAGGATTGACTCTGTAAGCACTTTTTTGTATACTTGACTGCTCAATTGGATAGCAGACTTCAGAGGAGTTGTCCTCATGACTTATTGTACTGATGTGATTCCGTTTTGTTTTTGTCTGTCTGCACAGAATGCTTATTAGTCAAAAAAACCCTACATATTTCAGAATATGCTGAATTAGACTTGGTTTGAGTAGGTATAAATAGAAAAGACTTTTTTTTCCAGAATGGTTCACCAAACTGCAAATAATGTATAAATAACCTAAACATTGTAATTTTTGAAATGTTCATCTGAAAGCTTTAAGAGGATTTTTTTTTTGGTGAAAATATTGGGCTCATCATAACATTCAGCTGGAAGTTGTTTTTGATGATTTTACTGGCTTGTAAGGCCAGTGGTGAATCTATTCAGTGAAAACAAAACATTTTGACCAACTCTGTATGTCATTTTCCAAAGAAGATGAAAAAGAACAAACATGTAACCAACTATTCTTCCTATTTAAAAAAAAAATTTCTTGTTGCTGTAAGAATTTTACATCGGTGATAATGTAGTTGGTTTTATAATGTGATGGCAAGGTATTGATTTCATATTAACAGGGGACTGGTTATTTAAAGTATAGCACTAGGAAACAGAATTTAAGTATTTTTACACTTACAAGAATATTTGCACAGAAAAATGATCATATATATTATTAAATATAATAAGTGAATGTAATTTTTTGGAATTTTTTGTAGAATGCAAGACATATGAAAATCACTTTTATGTATATTTAATTAATTTAAACTAATTATTGGTGCTTCAATCTACTGCTGCAACATTTGTGCAAATCTCAATTTAATTCAGATGTAGCTTAGCCCTTACTTTTTACAGTCATTTAATGTGCAAACTGTGATGAAAATGCCAACATATATTGATTTATTATCAAACATAGCTTCTAGCAAAATTTTAAATTTCACATTAATTTTTTTTATTAGGTTTGCTTTTTTCTTGGCAAATTATCTTGTCATATTCTATCTGGCGCTAGCTGAAAGCACAGAGGACTCTAGCAGTTGCAGGGAAAATACAACTGTGTACTCTTGGGTTATTTTTTTTCTGTTTTTCTGCTTTTTTTTTCCTAATTCTAATATATCAAGTTTATTTTTCATTAATTTGAGACCATTTATGAGGCAAGAATACAGATTTTTGTATGTAAAAAAAATTAAAAGGTTTGTAGTAAGTCAGTAGGTTTATGCTCTTAAGTTTAAATTACAACATATAATTCACAGGAAAATAGCATGGTGTGTCAAGCAACTCTTGTCAAAAGGGTTTTGCAACACATTGAGTTCTTTTTTCTCAGCAAGAAACTTGTCAAACCCCTGAGACTCCTAAATTATATTTTCTCTAATCTACAGGAGTAGTTGTTGTTCTTGGTGGTTTTGTTTTTCTTGGTTTTTTTTGTTTTGTTTTTTTAAATAGAGTTTACTTGTCAGGTACGTTTATAAATATCCCCAGTGTCTCAGTCAAATGTAGGTGAAAATGTTGGCAAGAAAGAGCTCAATGATCCAGCTGGACCAGAATCTTTCCTGCTTGTTGATCTCATTGCAGCTTCCCAAGGGTCAGCACCATCCTGACCACCTCAAGCCACACTGAATCTATCAGCAAAGAACTGAACCCAACCCATACTGATTATGCCCCAACCCACACTGACGCAACCTATACTGATTACTTTGACAATAGACATTTTAGGAAGAGACTAGCTCATTATTTAGTGCTTTACAGAAGCTACACCAGTGAAAGTGGAATAGAAGTAATAAAAAGGAAAGCTCAAAAAAAAAAGTTTAATATTCAAGGAGAACCCCCCTAAGGTGTGTTTTCTACAGACTGACTCTGTGGAAACATGCCTTTGCTCCTAATTCTAACATAAAGGGCATACCTAGCCCAGATCACTGCCTTATCCTCTCTTCCAAAGCTACAGAGCAATGGTAAATACAGATAAATACCAGCTGGTTGTCTTGCAAGTAATGACCAGTTATTTGGATTCTAAAACTGTCTCTGCGATTCTGAAGCTGTGGCTTGCATGAGGAACATGCAAAAGGATCCTTTCTAGCAGATTAGGAAGCCACGAGGTTTAATGCGCTCTTAGGAATTCTTAACAGCTGTTATAAGCAGTTATTCACCTCACTTAATTTAACCACAGAGAAGAATAAGTAATCTACTTAAACTAATAATCTAAGTCTTTTTTTTAAGATATAGTGAGACCATCTCCTTAAAAGGGTAAGTCCTAGTTTTGGTCACACATGCTAGGTTGGGAATGGTTTCTCAAGGACTCACATAAGGAATCCAGACAGTTAATTTAGGTACAGTACTCTAGGAAGCATTCCTCTCCAAAGCACACCAGAAACCCTGGCTCTCTATCAGTTTTATTTAGCCAAGCATTGGTAGGAATCTTTTTCTACTTTTGGCTTGTTTTTCATTCTTTTTGTAAGAATTTGTTGCCTTGAAGCATGAAGTCTGGCATATTAGAAATTTGCTCATGTGTAAGATTTGAAACTTTTATTTCCCTTTTGTGATAGGCTTGTGTGGCTTATTTCTATATTCAAAATACTGGTGATGTTGCAAGTTAGAATAAAACATCCTACATTTTTGCTTTCTGTTTCAGAGCAGTAGTCTGTAAAGTTTTTTTTGGAAAGCAATGGGTGTTTCAGAAATATCTTTATAACAATTATGGGCTTATGGTGCAGAAAAAGTGGTAAAATGAGGTTCACTATGACTTGACTTAAAAAGCTTACAGAATTCCAGGAGATGGGATAGATTGTGAGGGTAGAAGACAAAATGCAGAGACTGTGGGGAAGCAAGAGTTAAGAGAAGGAGGTGTATCTCTGCACCTTAGAAAAATGTGAGAAGTTAAAAAGAAATTTCAGCAACTGTTTGAAGGGATATAATACCACGGGATTTAAAAGCTTAGCTTGACCAAAGACAACCAGTATTGGAAAGGACTGCTGTGCTTCACTGCCTTGTAATTCTTTGTGACTCCTACAGCTGGAGAGGGCCATGGGATGGTATATATGGTGTTCAGATTATCAGAAAATGTCTGACAGTGCCATTAAGCTTTATGCCTATACTGCTGAGCCATGGCACAAATGTCTAGCTCATCTGATTATGGAACTGGTTAAATTAAGGAACAGGTAAGACAAAACAGGCGACAAATAGATAGAGACATTAGGAATAAGGAAACTACACATTCTGGCTTCTGTCTTTATTTTATGTGAGAGACACAGGGGATGATGATCCCTAGTGGGAGCAATATCTTCAAGTCAGCGAGTTTCTTAATGCTCGGAAAGACAACAATGTGGAACAGAACCACCAGATTCAAAGACAATGAACATTCACTGCAGATGAATAAAGAACCATATGCTTCAGTGCAGTGGGTGTGAAAGAGGCCAATTTTGAGGGCTGAGCATTACACAGTGGGTCTGATTTCCATACGTATATCCCACTGTAAGATGGATAAATGGTAATCCTGAGAAGGAATTTCCGTGTCCTCTTGTTTCTCATCTCTTTTTGATGCCTGTGCTCTTTCTCCACAATGAATTTTATTACATGTATTTTTTTCTTCAGTTGTAGCCAGAATGTTAACTAAAGGAGATTTGACCCAAATAGCCAAATTCTAAATATATTAAGAACTAGTTATGCATTTAATGAAGCATATTTTAAAATCATTTTTTTTCTAATAAATAAAAACAAACAAATAAATAAAAATAAAAAAGTTCCTAATCTGAGTAGAAGTTGATGAACTGTCAATAAAACAGACTGAAGATATTTTTAAAAGATTTGCACGGATTTTATCTTTCATCTTTTCATTTTACTTGAGTAGTTGCAGTCTGATGACTTTCAAAATGCACTTGTAAGAATACCAAAATACGAACGAGTAATGAAGCAAACAAGAATCTTTAAAAGAGCATATGTCTGTGCTATTCTTGATACATTTTTCTAGCTCTTCTTCCCTGTGTTTTTTTCTCCCCTCCAAAAGTGACTGGACTGGACTGGCGTTTCACAGCCATGCCTAGATTTCAAGGATGTCTATACTTTTGAAATGCTATCATATATAAAAAAAAAAA
>VXBQ01007217.1:336556-350778 GCA_013400175.1 Phainopepla nitens | reverse complement strand
AGCCCAGAATGATAAACACTCTACTTTTGCTGCCATTGTTGTTGATTTTGTGTTTTGTTGTTTTTTTTTTAACCACATGGAATAATGAGATTCTGGCTTTGCAGTGAGTATATTTGATCATTCGACATCACACAGAAATAGCATGAGTGCACAGCAGAAAACAGCTCTCTGGAAATGCAATTTCTGAATGTTACCTTTGCTCTTTAACTCTATTTTCTTCACTTTTTTTGGACTTTGTTAATTTAAAGAAACACAATATTCATAAAAATGATATAGATATTTTTGTATTACTGCGGAGTTTTTATAAAGTACAAACCTTTTCCTCAACCTGAGTGCTATAATGAAAAAACAGCAACCAAAACAGCTAACCAAGGGAAAAAAAAGTACTACTATTATGTTCAATGTTCACAGCAATGTACGACAATCTCTCTTCAAAATGATCGGGTACCAGCTCCTATAAGCTATTAACTGTGCAGCTTTAACAAAACAACATTAAACTTGACAAGAACTCATCTGAGAGCTCTAGAAAAAGAGAGCGGCCTGTCTGAGTTGTCCTCCCGTTGAACTTAGAGTGCTTAAGCAAACAAAAAATGTCATTAACTTGCAGCCACGAGAGTGCCAGTTTATTGTCAGAGGAAATACTTTTAGACTCCTGACACTTTCCTAGAGTATTAAAAAACCTTGATAATCCCAAGTTAAATTCTCACATGTATTTCAATGTCTGTTTTCTAGAAAAAAGTGCCAATTCTATGTATTCCCGGTTCTGATAGAAGGATCTGTTTGAGTAAAATCTTATTTCTTTGAGTTCAGTGCTCCCTGATTTCTCTGGAAGAAAGCTGGATGTAACTTCTGTGTTTTTATCATAAACATTTGTTATGTGCATGGGATTACTTGGATTGATAATGAAACTGATATGTTGTGTATGTTTCAGCTCTGAAGATACTTAGCTGAAAGTTTCCCCTGAATAAGAGTTTATGGAACTTTTCAGCACTTTCAGCAGAGAATTGTATGCTGACCAGCATGACAGCAATGATGAAAACTGAACCTGAGGCTTGAAAATGTTTGCTCTTCCCCAACTCTCTTAAGATCATCAGAGGTGTGTTGCCAAAGTTTCTTGCCACTCAATTCAGATAAACTGAGTTCCTCTTTGCTGAGCAGGATGTGAGTTTGGTGCTGAAATTCACTGGGATGAATCCTGATGAAGGATATCTAACCTGAAGGTTGCTGAACCTTTAGGTCCAACCCTTAAATGAGTCAATATGATGTAGTAAATTCAACTACTTCCAGTGAGAAGCTTTGTGTGTTAGAAACACCACTTCAGCATGGTAGAGGTGTTTTGTGTTTCCTCACCAGAAGTTGGCAGTGATTCAAAACCATGTCCGTGTCCATTCCAGCCTTGAGCCCATAATGAAGGCCCCAGTGTGCCAGACTGCAGTCCAAATAGGGGTTTCATATTTGCCTTTAGCTCTTGTACTTGCCACCAGAGCTGCTCACAGAAATTTTTATGAAGGAAGCAAAAAATCCAAATGATAATTAGACTATTTGATTCTGGAATAGAAATGTAGTGATTTTTGAAGATGCAAATACAAATCCAGACATTATTTTAATGAACTAGTCCATTAGTGAGCCTCCCAATTAGCAAAAATAGCCTTGGTTATGTGAATAGTCAGTGCTCTAAATGCATGTTTTGGCTTACTGGGCCACTTGAGGCACTTGGCATATAACACTTTAAGTATGTTGTTTTGGACGAGTGACAATTCCTTCTGCAGACCAAAAGAAAGATGCATTTAGATGAAATGTTGGCAAAGGACCAAGTCCTGCAAAGAAATGGCAATTTCTTGTCAGAGACACAGCACAGTTCTATTCTCATCTCCTGGTAAATGAAAGTGTTCTTGCTGTGACCTGTAAACATATCACACACTCTTCTTCGATTTTGTTGGTTGCAAGACTGACCCTTGCTTGATAAAACTGCTTGATTATGGCAGTGTGACAGGATCATGGCAGTGGTCCTCACGTTCCCATTGCCCCCAGACATGTGCAGATGCCAGTAAGAGTAACTAGTTTGGGATTTATTCTACAGCAATAGCTATTTCCCTCTTTTTGTTTTTCAAAAGGCTTTCTTTTTCTTGTCTTACTTTTTAATAACATTTCTGTGCTTTCTCACTGTGTCGTGCAATGTATTTTTGCCTCTAGACAAGAATAAAATGAGAAGGAAAGCAGAAAAAGTGCATGAAGTAGATGATTCATGGTCAATGCTTCAAGTAGATGCTTCATGCATGGTCTGTGTACACTGGTCTTGTTTACAAACCTCTGTCAAGTGATCCTCCTGTGCCCCAGAGGTAGAGAGGGAAATACTTTCCATTTAGCTTTGTGAACGCCAGCCAAAAAGTTTTATTATTTTTGACTCTCCAACTCTTAGTATTGTTATAAGTGTCTTGAAAGAAATTCTTCTGGCCCTTGCCTTTACCCATTCATCTTCTTTAGATAATTTCCAGTTGGTCTGAATCAAGCTAGCTATTTTTGGGTTTAGTACTGATCTACCATCTCATCCCAGTGAAGGATAATTCCATTAGTCTGAGGAGAGCTTGCTTTCATTTAAATACATTTTGCTCTACAGTATTTCCTAATTTATCTTACATATTCAAAATGAATATAACTCTCACACACAAAAGCCTTTCATGTAATACAGGTGGTGTCAGATTAATTTAGGCTTTCCTGAAGGCTTTTTTTCCACTGTGACAATGAAGTAAAAAAGGTGAAAACAAACATCAGAGTAATTGTAGTGCAGCACAACCCTGCTGAATAAATGTGGTTTTTTAGTGAACTGGTCACAGATTGACCAGCAAGAACACCTTTTTCTGAGGTGACATTCAGAAACCTACAGAATATAGAGAAGGACCATACATGAATATGCTGATTCCACTCAAATTTAAGTGCCTAAATTTATCTCATATCTGAGTTGCATGGAAATAGGAATTATTGCAAGAGGTAATCCCAAAGGAAATATGTATAATCTGTCAAACAGCCAGGGGGTATTCAGAGCAACGCAATAAAAGGTCTGTTAGTGAAGGCCCAGTGCAAGAAAAGGCCTGTAGGTGAAGGTCTGTGTTTTGTTGAAGAAGGTGTTTATTTTATCTTATTATTTAATAAGCAAATTTGTGGAGCAATGAGGAGTTCTATGACCATTTAAATGTGTATATGCTAGCAACCTCCATTTAAGAAGAGAAATTATATTAGGTGGTACCTTAACAAGTTATAAAATGTAAGAGTCATTCTTATTAAATAAAAAATGAATGTTCTCTCACTTCCCTAAATCACTCTTTCTTATAAATCCTTAAAGGTTTTGAAAATTAGAACAGTATAAGTTATCCTAGTTTTCATAGGCCTTTGATTTTTGTTTGTAGGGTATTTTTCTGTTTACTTATTTTATTTACTCTACTACTTTTATGTAGGTTGGTTTTTGTTTGGTTTTTTTTTGTGTTTTTTTTTTTTTTGTTTTGGGGTTTTGTGTTTTTTTGTTGGTGGTTTGGTTTGGTTTGGTTTTGGTTTTTTTTGGCAGCCTCTCTCAGCAAGTCAAATTAAGAGCTGGAAATCAAACACAGATTTCTTAAGTAAGGCCAGATGTTACGGCTACAGCAGTATGCAATTGATAAGAAAAATTAAATTGTTCTAAACTTTAATGTTCTTATTTCCTGAAACATGGAATGTGATCTAAAACCATGATATTTGATGGAAATATAATTTGATAGGAATACCTGGATCATAATTCAAAATAGCAGTTTTTTGTTTCTGAGCTCATGTTGCCTTGGAAATGTTCAACTATTAAGATCTGGACATGCGATATGCCTCAAACAGACTTCACGCTCAAGAGCAGTCTTTGCTCTCAAGAGGGGTAGCCTGTGCATCTCCAGGAAGAGGGATTTGTAACATTTCCACGTGTTACCTGTGATCCAGGGTTTTTCTGTGATGAGAAACTTTGCTGGTCCTCAGCTTTTGCATAAGAACTAGAAGAATGTCAAAGAGTAGAAATGCACCAGCAATAGTATATTCCAAAGTCAAAAATGTCTTTTCTAAAAAAATTAAAGAATTATCTGAAAAGTCCCACAAACATAATACGAAAAAGCATCTGATTTGACAGGTAGCAATTAAATTTTCTGCTTTCCAAGCATATCTTGTGGGAATATAACTTTCTTCCAACTATATGAGTAAAACTTTGGGAAAGCATTGAGGATTGCCAGCACATCTACAGTTTACTCTGTATCTCACATCACTGGCTGAATTTAGGGATACCACTTATAAGGGTGTTTATTATGCATATGCAGAAGTCCCTCCCAACTCACACTATTAAATGACTCTCTGATTCTAAATACATTTTTTATTCCATGTGTGCAGAAGTAAACATAGAGGCCATAATGATGTGAGACTTTTTTCCCAAAAAACATTTGTAAAGTGTCTATATAAGGAGTGACAATATCCCTACTTTTTTCTTCATTTTTAAGCCACTTATTAAGATATTCAAGATATTAAAAAAAAAAAAAAAAGAGCCTTGGCATTTTCATGCAGACTCCCACAGAATTCAGCAGCAAGCACTTTGGAAGGAGGAATACTCTCAAATTAACTTGTTGTGGTATATACCCCTGTAGGTGTGAACTGAAATTGTCTCTTTCTGAAGAGCTGTTTTCTGAAGTATTGGTGGCTGGTAAGTCCAAGGAAGAACCTAAAGACCTAATCTTACTTATACCTAAACTGAAACCTTTATCAGGTTTTAGAGTTATTCATTTTCAGCCTGGTATCTCACACTGCTCTAGAGACTGATAGTGATATAAGCACCAGCCTAAATTTTGACTTAAAGACTCAGATGATATGTATTTTATGTGCCTTATTATTTATTGTTTTTTTCTCTCTTCGGTGTGAAAAAGCAAATTAATTAGATTTTCAGGAGTCTGCTTAATCAATCTGTTTTGGAACACTACCAGATTCTGTTTCCTGCAGATACTAAACTCTGCTGTGGTTCCAGGAGAGCTTACAAAATTTTCAAGACAACTCAGGTTTGATTGTTTTCATTTGCTTGTTCTTCCTTTAAGCTCTCATTTGTGAGAGAAAGCAGCAAATACAGCTTTGATGCAAACTACACTTCCCCAATGGTGGAGCAACTGTCTGTGCTTCTTAATTTTAGAACAATGAGATGGGATTCAAGATGACAATTTTATGACATATGTACAGACATTTTATTTTTCTGCCTCCAGCCCAGCTCTGAAAATCTACAGGATGTGCTGTCAGGCCTAGTGATTAAACATTTCTGACATCCCTACTCTTAACAAAATTCATCATGATAGCAATACTTAATCAAGCCAAAGGTATGATTTTCTGAACATATTTCAAAGTTTAAGTGTTTTTTCATTTAAGAGAAGTGTGTTTAAGATGAAAGCTTTTATGTGTGCATGCGTTTATATATGACAAAAGAAGAAAGAAGGTGAGCTACTATGCAAGTATTTTGTATGGAGTAAATCCATTGATTATGCACATCACATATCCTCCCTTTAAATTGCAAATCCTAGAAACAGAAATCTGGGTGAGATTAAGCTGAAAAAAAGAACAGATGGGACTGTTGATGTGACTGCCAGAGGCTTGGGCAGAAGGCAATGAAAAATAATTCTATTTTTCCCCTAAATTGAGAAAGCTAAACTGGTGATCAGTGGTAGATTTTGGGCAGATGGGATGACTTGGAGAAAATTGTTGGCAGACTTAGTCACAAGATAATGAGAGTAAGATAAGGAGTTTTAGGGTGCATCAGGGGGTCTTGAACTTCAGACCATGTCGCAGTGTGTGTGTTTCCACAAAAGGCAAAAGTACACATAGGAGAACCTTTACCTACAATATGTGATAATCAATCCAGTTCTGTTTATTACACAACACATGTAATGCCCTGAGTACATTGTAGAAAATAAGTATGTTGGCATCCAGAATTGGAAACGGTTTTGTAGATGTGTCAGTCTGAATACTTCTGCTACTATTATCAGTATAATAAACTAATGGGTTTTTTTCCTTTTCCTAACTCCATTTTGCATTTAAAGCTTTTTCTAACCCTTCTATTTTTTCAGTGCTCACTCGCTCTCTCAGTTTCTTTGCTATGAAATATCTACTATTGATTTGTAGATATTCAAATAGGACCAATATCTCATCATGTTGGGAAAGAAGCAAAAAGGTGAAGTCAAAATGCTTCTTCTCAGTAATAAACAAAAAGTACTCGCATTTACTACAATAATGATAGCAAATGTTAGCATCTGTCTTGAAAAATATATCAATAACTTGTGTGATGGGCTAAAATAAATCTTAAATAATTCTACTGAGTACTTTTCCAGAACTTTCTATTTTTTCCATGTCAGATGTTCAGATTAAAGATTACTGTAGAGATAATTTATTTGGCTGTATTTTAGTATCTCTTATTGGATGGAATATATATTTTACAAACAAGGAAAAAGGGCACAATTTATAGCACATATGGAAGGATTATTTAAATAAGAAAGACTGAAAGGATGATTAAATCTCAGCTATTCAAATTTCATTATTTGTTTTGCAGGGAATCTGTTTCGTGTTGAAAAATGATAGCAACAAAAGCGTTGGAGTTGTAATATAACTCATGGTACAATCAGTACAGTTTGTCGTGTTTGAATGTCACCATACCTTTAAATATTGGCAAAAGACCTCAGCAGATAGACTGCAGTGCCAATGAAAAGTGATTTTTTTCCCCACTGGTTTCTCCATAGTCTGTAGCAATTCAACAAGTCAAATCTAATCAACTTTTACAAAGAAATATTAGTATTCCTGAAAGAATACCTTTCAGACTTGCTCTGCAGCATTTGAAGGACAAGCTGACTTCTTTCAACCAATGAATGGAATAGCATTTCATATAAGTAATGCTAAAATTTTAAAGCATTGGTTGGAAAAAGTAATTGCGGTTCTAGATTTTCTCACTGTTAAATTAGAGCTCATTAAGAATGTCTAGTGAATCAAGGCAGCTTTGAATCTCTGAGTGTTCCAAAAAGTGTAGGGCAAGAGGAGATTCAGCAGCTTCTGGAGTGGGATATGGGCAATCTTTTGTTGTGAAATGATGCTGCACAGGTGATTTAGTATATGCTGTAGCACATGCTGATACATACACACTTCTGCACAGATTATTTCTTTTATCCATTAGGCCACTGCAATGGTCTTTAATCTTTTCATTTCAGGTTTCATTCCAGACTCAGACCACAAATTTATATCTGCTCATCAACCCAGAAACAGCCACAGGCTGTGTTGTAACCAGATGATCCTGCATGTTACTACTCAAGCCCAAGTAGTCTTAAATAAGTGCAAAGCTGCACAAGCTGGACATAATGTGGATTTCAGCATGTATCTTCTGTGTTAACTCTAGGAATGCAAGGAAATAACCAGTGTGGGAATCTTGTCTTCATCAAAATTGCATCTGATTTCCCTGTCAATTAAAGAATGTGAAAATTATATGTAGCTGGCTGCAAGCTGACATACTTGAGGAGGTAGCTGAGACATCACCTACTATGTTTCAGGTACTGTACAAATGTTGTTTACACCAGAGAAGGTCACAGGGACTCAGTTAATACTAGTACTGCTGGAGTTCAGTGACAAAACTTTGTCAGCTGGTGTGACAGTTTAATGAAGATAAAGAGGACTTTAAAAGCTTATGCTACAAAAGAATGTCCTATTTGGCAAAAATAATGAATGGATACCTTGCTTGGCTAGGAAGCAGAGAAAAGATGAATCACTTCTCACTGTTGCAGCATGTCACAATGGCATTTTGGCCAAACTCTTTTTGAAGGATGTCCTCATGAAGCAAATTCTTTATTCTGATATTCAGAGCAAAGGCAAACACCTGGAACAGTGGCAAGAAGTTTGAAATTTGAATTCTTCAGATAGGATATTTAAATACATGATAAATTATCTAAGTAGTAAGTGACTGATAATTTTGATTTTTCAGATAAATTAATTACCAAAGGTTCTTATTTTGTCAGACTTTTTTGGGAAAGAGAACAAGGGGTAGCCAAGCAAAAAAACCTATATACTTACATTTAGTTGATGAGAAGGGAGCAAAATATTTTAGCTCACTTTTCCAGAAGTAAGGCAGGTACTTATCATTCAGTTTCACACAACCTGAGCCATCTAAGCTGCTCATTCATGTCATACCTCATGTGAGGTGATGTCTTACTCTCTGAAACTTAATTTCTTTTTTTTTTTTTTTTTCCTTCACTTTCTGAAAGAAGTCACCTGGAAAACATTCTATACCTTTATAATCAAACAACACCTCTCACCATTTCACTGTCTGACAGAGTCTTGGGTGTTATCCTCAATGGGCTTTTGCACAGTTCTCACTTGCATCTCCTGGCATTGTCTCACCTGCATCTCATGTTATTGATATTGAAATCTTGTGCTTCACACTGAGTTCCCGCACTACTTGCATGGGTCTGCGCTGCACCAGCCGCTCAAGTTTGAGCTGGCCTTCTCCAAGTGGTAATGTAAGAGTTCTGTAAGAGCTGAAAGAAGTATGTATGGTTGGGATTACCTAATTGCCTATCATGTAAATATTCATTCACCATTGTAATAAAGACTGGGGTTTTTTAAGTCTTGAAAACTCTATACATGTTAAAGAGAAATAATGTAACCTTGGATTTCAAATATTTTTACAACTATAACTCTGAGTAAAAGAATCATTTCCTTCCTTGAACCATGAACAACATTTTTGGAAGGCACACAGGTGAGCTAAGCTTATTATAAAATCTAATGAACAAGTAAAAAAATAATTGTCTTCACGTTATATTTCAGATAAATATTTATGTGCTTTTCAGAGGTATGTGCCCTCAAATTTCTGTTACACTCCCTCATGAGAAACTCACCTGGAAAATAATGGCATATTAACAGAATCACCTGCCATGGAGTCTCCTGAAAATCATACTTCTGTTTGAAAGGCACATTGCTGGTAGGCCTTGGAGGCTTTTAACAATGCTGGCCTTTGGTCAAATGGAATTGAGTTTTCTGCATTTCACTTGCTATGAAAGTATTCATAGTACATGCAACAGTTTTCTTCTACAGTAATATAGTGCTTATATTCATGTGTACATTTTTTTATTAGACCTTACATTTATTTAGACTTTTTGAAAGAATTATACGTAGTACTTGATAATAGAAATTAATGAGAGAGATCCCAAACCAAATCGATGTCTACAGCATCTGCTTTGCTGCCAATATTGCACCATTTTTGTATGAATCATAGAATCATTGAATGTCCTGATTTAGAAGAGAGCCGCAAGGATCATCGAGTCCAGCTCTTGACCCGGCACAGGACCATTCCTAAAAACCCCATGTGCCTGACAGTGTTGTCCAAACACTCCTTGAACTCTGTCTTGGAGCTGTGACCACTTCCCTATACAGCCTGTTCCACTGACCAACAACCCTCTGGTGAAGAACCTTTTTCCTGACATCCAACCTAACCTGTCCCTGACACAACTTCAGACTGTTCCCTTGGGCCCTGTAACTGGTCACCACAGGGAAGAGATCCATCTCTGCCCCTCCTCTTCCCCTCACAAGGAAGTGGTAACTGCAGTGAGGTCTCCTCTCCATCCACTCCAGGCTGAACAGAGCAAGGGTCCTCAGCCTCTCCTCATATGGCTTCCCCTCAAGGCCCTTCCCCGTCCTTGTGGCCCTCCTTTGGATGCTCTCTAATAGCTGAAAACCTTTGTTATCTTGTGACACCCAAAACTGTCCCCAGCACTTGATGTGATGCCTCCTCAGTGCAGAACAGAGCAGGACAATCCCCTCCCTTGCCTGGCTGGTGATGCTGGGCCTGGTGCCCCCAGGACAGGGATGTCCCTCCTGGCTGCCAGGGCACTGCTGGCTCATGTTCAGGTTGCAACAACCAAGATCCCCAGGTCCTTTTCCACGGGGCTAATCTCCAGCCTTACATTCCCCAAAAAGTTTGGAGAACGAAGGCATGTATCCTGTTAAGTAAGCACTACAACTTGAGATAATTCCCCTTCCTGTGTGGAGCATTTTCATGTAAAAATATAAATCATATTGTTACTATAATTGATTCTTCATCTATTATGCAAGTCTCAGAGAAATAAATAGCACAAGTGTCCCTTTCATCAGAAATAGATGAATATTTTGTTCACAAAATAATGATACATAGTAAAAAGACGTGTAATGGTAGCTACTGCAGAACCAGCTTACTGAACAAAACCATCATCACATCTGTAGCTACATTACTTTTCAGTGATGTTCTTCATAACAACTCAGATTCCCAACTCAAAAAGTATTTATTATGGTGGAACATCATCATCTTATGAATAGAATTCCACATTCAGTCTTTTACCTGCTACTGAGCCACCTAGCTCTCAGTGAACATCACCTACTTTATGCTTTCATTTTGATCATCCGATATGATGCTGAAAAGAAGAGCAGTTTCAGACATATTGTACATTTTGCCTCCTGACCTTACTTGACTCATCATTAGAAAAATGTTGCTAATATTTTCATAGTGAACATTTCAAATTTCAGCTTTTCAATCCCTCCTTTGGTGGTGGAATGACTTCTCAGCTGTGTGTCTATGAGTTACAGTGAAGAAAAGTGCAGTTTGCATTACACTTGTACTTTGTGAATGGGATTAGCATCTTTCCTTATAATTTTACTAAACTAGAACTGACATGAGTTTTAAGAGAGATCACAGAGATATTGTCACACCATGAAAAAAAAAGAAAGCTAGATTTCTTTTTCTGTACCTTTGTATATTTTTACTCTTCATATCAGTTTGGATTATGCCACATTGTCCCAGTCACATGTAAAGACAGCTTTATGCTCAGTTGCCTATAAAAATACAGCAGAGATTTGCTGTCCAGTCTGTTTCCAATCTAATCTTGGAATACATTGATACGTTCTCTGAAATGTCTATACTCATGTAGCCCTTAGTCCATTAGCTGGAACCATTAAGTTATTTTAGGAAGGAAATTTATGATTTTCCTGCAATGCTTATTTTTATTTTTAATACACATGACTCTCAGAGTGACTATGGTGTGAAAAGGGAAAGTGACAGGATCTACTACTTTAATTTAATTCTCCTTGGTATTTATGTTCAGTCCTCTGATAATTGCTTCCTGGTCCCATCTTTCCAGGCAAACTGACAAACTCTCTGCAAGGTTTCTTTTTTTTTTTTTAACTGTATAAATACTACCATTAAAGGAACTCACAAGCTGGATTCACATCACCTAACTTCTGCCAGATTCAAGTCTTGCACATGCTAGTTACTTTGCTGGCTCACTCACTAGCCAGAAAATGAAAATTGGTGACTTTGGGACATGAATCCTTGTACTCTAAACTGGATTTCTGAACTTACTTTTCCATTTATTGTGTGAATATTTTTGATGAACGTTTATACTGGACACTATTTTTTATCTATCTTAGTGAGAGTGGAATAAATCCCCCCTTGTGAGCTAATTTGAGATTTAAGAAAATGCAATCTCTGAAGTATATATCTTAAATAGCATTGCTAATGTACCCTGTTGATCTGAGTCATTCAAGTCTGACCACAACTAATGACAGAATGCTGACTTGTCCTCCCTTTACTTCAATGAGTAACAGATAAATCTGTTAGTTTGTATTTCTGAGAAACTGCTTCATAGAATTCTTGTATCAATTTTACTAAATTTTGAAGACAAAATCTGGGCTAAGCCTTATGGTTCTGTTTTACAAATGCAAACTCCTCAGTCTTAAAACATCAATTTAAAAATCACTGAGCTCTAAATACTGCTAAATTAATCAGAACATAAAATTGAATAAATATTGGCTCATGGAGAGACAGATGCTAGTTTGCCAGATAATGTCCTTCATGGAGAGATGAATTAATGCATGTTTGTTCCTTCCAAAATTATTCTGATGTTCTTTATCTTTCTTGCAGGTACCATTAATTTTAATTAAAGGAATTGTAAGGGCAAAAAGTAAGATGAAGGCCACAATGCTAATGTGCTATCATTGTCATAAAAGCAAATGTATAGACCCAGCTGGGTATGCCTGCTGGCCAAAGGAAATAATCAATTCTGGTTGGATTTTTTTTTTATTTGCAGAGAAAAATAATTTAGAATATACTGAGAGGTAATGGAAGGTGCTGGTGTAAAGCCAGCCCTCACATTTTAGCAGGAACTACCATTCAGAGGCTTGAAACAGAACAGATTTATCAAAGTCCACACCCAATGGCAAGGTGGAATTTGGATTCATACTCTCTGTCGCAATCTGCTCAGTGATTGTCAAAGATATGCCAGACAGCAGAGAATTACTGGGAATCATTAGCTGTATTTCTGTTCCAAATGATAAAATAGATAACTCTGTAGTTATTACTACATTATTTTGAAAATCTTGCTGGAATTGAACAGCATGCTTAAAAAAAGACCAAACACAGCTCATTCTGGGGAAGAATCTCTTAGCATAAAATGAGAAACTCAACCAAAAAAAAAAATTGAAAAGAAATTGATGTATTTTACAGCCTAGCTCAGATCCTCAGCTCCAAAGCACTCTGAAGTCAGCAGAACTGTATCTATTTGTCCCAGTTTGTGCATCTGATCCAATCTTCCCTCGGAGAGCATGGGGATAGCACAGACACTGTTGTTGAGATCAGCAGCACTTTTGTACATGGAAGCAGCATGTCGGCAGAGCCTCCCGGAAAGCTGCATGAGCACAATTAACAGATTGGGCTGGAAAATCACACTGTTTGTGTGATAAGTGCCCCTTCGCAGGGTGCAAGCTGTTCCACATCTCCAAACTGTTTTGCTGCTTTTTCCTTTGCACAGGGAGAATCCTCCACAGTGTGTGACTTAGTGGCAAACTGCCACTGCCAAATGCACACAGCTATTTATTGTCTTGCTGCTGAGATTTGGGATTTCTTGATGTTCATCTCAAATGTAAAATATATCTGAATCATAATCTCTGCAAGGTTAAAGATTTCAGCAGGGGGAAAAAATGGTATTTTGTCATCCTGTCATCTGAAATTGTTTTATATTTCACTCTAAAAAGTAAAAATATAAAGGGATCATCACCTAGGTGATAAACTGCCAGTTTTCAGACAAACATTTTCACTGATTTACACCTGTTTTCCTCTAGGAAAAACTACAGTTTATGTGATGCATTTCTTTCTCAACTGATAAATGACAATGGTGCAACTATCTTCATCTTGGTGTGAATTGACCCAGATTGCAGAAGACCAAGTTTTTACATTGTGGCCAATCAACTTCAAGAAACATAAAAACTGCTGAGAGTCTAGTTTTGAAACTTTTACAGCATTCGGCTGGTGGCAGAGTAATGTCCTTAATTATATATTTTATAGAAATGAAACTTGAGGAAAAGATAAAAAACATTTTCATTGGAGCATATAAATATTTGATTTAATGTCAAATAAGAGTCAGAAAACATAACTCAGTCTCCTTTTTTACTTTTCATAGTCTTATCATTACTGTGAATATCTCTAAGAGCGTGCCAAAATATGAAACTGAAGTAAAGGGATTTAAAACCAGGGTGCACATAGAATTTCAACAAATTCCTTTAATTTATACAGCTTTAAAAATACATATAATGATGAGTGATATACTCAATGAAGTGTGATTCAATGAAGTGTGATTCTGGAAAGTACTAGAAGTTTATTTTTACAAAATGTCAGGACACTGACAGGGATGTGAAGAATCAGAAGCAAAACATCTGCAGATACACAGCACTGTTCTCTCTGTAACTCTCTTAGAGCTCCCTTTTCCATGATGAGTACCAAACCCTAAATTTCCAATATATTCCTCTTTACTACATCATGGTTTGTGTGTGCTCTCCCTTTTTCTGTGTCTTTGTTTTTAATTTTGGTGGAAATATCTTAATAAAGAGATGGTCAAGAACAAGACTACTGAGTATTATGATAATCTATACAAATAACCCATGATGACCCACTTTATGATCACATACATATTTTAAGACATTATATACAAATCATGAAAAAATGTCTTCATGTCTAAGGATTCAACATCACAAAGTGTGATTCAAATGTAGAATAATTAAGATAGTGTATTGCAGATCGAGACGGAAAATATTGTAAGTCCAGAGAATCCACTGGATATGTTAGGTTACATGAAATCCAGACATCTCCTCTCCTCTCCTCTCCTCTCCTCTCCTCTCCTCTCCTCTCCTCT
>VXBQ01007217.1:312143-335876 GCA_013400175.1 Phainopepla nitens | reverse complement strand
CCCTTCCCTTCCCTTCTTTTTTCCTTTTCTCTTCTTTTCTCTTCTTTTCTCTTCTTCTTCTTCTGTTCTCTTGTACAACTTAAGATATTTTATCTTAATTTGATTTTAACTAGTTTCAAGAAAAGAGTAACGGTTTTAAAAAAAATATGTTTTCCAGTCAGCATCAGAATAGGGAAGATTATAAGGAACTAAAGGTGGGATACATTAAAATACTCATTCACAACAAAGGTTAACTAGATCTAATTCAAGGATTATCAGTGTTGGGAATATCCCATTTGTGTAACTGGGGAAATTTGCAGTGAAATCTTAGTAGAATTGCATTGAGTAGTCAGAGAAAAATCAGGTCAAGATTTAGGGTGAAAAAAAAAAATCAGTTGCTCAGTTCCAAGGATACAGAACCAGAGATTTGATTTTAAGGCATTTGAGATCAGTTGCTTGCCTATGGAGCATCCTCAGGTTACTGAGTCTCAGGGATGTGTTTTCATAATGAAATTCAGCAAAGAAATGTCTCAATGCTTGCTGCTACTTCAGTATTCCGCAGGGACTAGAATTTGATAACTGAGGGTGGGTAATGAAACTATGTATATTTAGGTTTTGTTCTTAGTAGCGTATGACTTGTCCCACTATGCAGTTAAGCAGCAAATGAAGCTCTGAAATAAAAGCTTACAAAATTGGGACTAGCTTCTGAATGCTGAACATATTTGCCTTCTCTCTGTAACCTGTCAATAGCAATATTAATACCATCATTGTTAATAACAATTAATTACTATTATTTTAAGGTCTAGCTCAAAATGACATAAATTTTATTATATTACTAAAGAAATATGCTTTGTATCGTCTCTTACTGCTGGAAGGGGAATAAAATTTAGAAGATAAGCATTTTCACTTATTTTTTCCTTTCTGCATGACAAAATCAATCCTTATTTCATCTTTCCATTGTATGACAAAATTAATTTAAAACTGCAAAATTAATATATAAAAATTATGACTACAATAAGAAAGGCTTTAAAAACCACAGAAGCATTTTGCAGATTGAAGGTCTTCTTCTGAGGTGCAGCAACACAAAACATTTACTTTTGCACTCAGAGAAATAAAAGCATAAAGGTATGCACACAGTTTTGATCACCTTCTCCTCTTGACCAAAAGACAGATACAATTCACCTTATCAAGACAGCATTGCTACTTTTTTTAAGGGAGGAACTGTCCTTTGCAATGCCACATGGACAGACAGGTACTGTCTTTTCACCATCCACAGGGCTCTAATGAGCACTAGTGGTTAAGCTCACCTTGAGCATAGTCTGTGTCCTTGAGCTTCTGCTCATGTATTTGCTTCAGGGAAGTTTCAGGATATGTCTTCTCACTTCCCAAGGGCTCTGTCTGCCATGTCACTGACATTGCCCAGAGCAAGGTTTTTAACCCAGGGGGTGGTTGGGCACAGGAACAGCTCCCCAGAGAAGTGGTCATGACATCAAGCCTGACAGAGCTCAAGAAGTATTTGAACAATGTTCTCAGGCACATGGTGATGTAATTATTTGGACTGTCCTGTGCAGGAACAAGAGACAGACTAGACAATACTTGTGGGTCCCTAGTAAGGAGATTCTGTGATTCTATGAAATGTTTTGGCCATGTGGTCCTTCCTAGAAGGTCCTTAAGGTTGCATTTCTCAAGGACAGTTGTGTTGTGAGATGACATGTAAAGGTCTTCTTCCACAATAGTCCCTCAGTTGCTGTTACCTTTCACCCAGGACACAATACTGGGATCTTCTTCTTGATTCACTCTTATAAGGGGACAGTATGGAAGTATATGTTTTATATCACATGATTATGATGCCTTTGTTGAGGAACTTCCCCACCTGAGCATTCAGGAGCCACTCTGGCACTTACACTGCCACCACCAGAGACTTCAGCTGCTGGGACCAAAGCCTTTTTGCAGTGGGTGGCTCCAGTGAGTCGATGAGTGCCCTGTTTGATTCCCTACACACCCCACTCTCATGTAGTCAAACCCTCTTTTCTTACCAGTTCAACCCTAGGTTTCCCATAGCAGAGTCTCAATTGTCTTGTTCCATAAAGTCATTTATTCACAGCCTAGCAATATGGAAGAAGATCAAGCTGCTTCCCAGAAGGGACCCCAACCAAAAGAATTTCTGGGCTTTTATACCCTCACAGTTTAAATGCACAACGGTCTTGCGCTTCCTCCTGAGTCCTTGGCTTCTGCTGTGCCTTTGATTGTCCACTCTCCTGGCCACCACATCTCCTGTGCCCTTTGCTGTGCCAAGGCTTGGCAGTTCACAGTCTCTTGCTCTGGGCTCTGCCACCCAGAGCTCAACCTGCAGCTCCTACTGCAACTGCACCCCAAACTCCCTGATGCCTCAACATCTTAAGTGTCATTACATTTTTGTACTGACATTAAAGCATATAGTTGAAACTCATGTTGAATAAAGTATGTTAGGGTGGCCTCTGATAGACTAAATGTCCTGCTTCCAGGGCAAGCGTGGAGATATTGGTCAGTAATTTCAGCTGGTCATTTGTGGGTTTTGTGGATTGATTCTTTGTGATCAATGCTTTCCTCATCAAAGGCTTCTGTTAAAGATAGACAAGATTTACTATACCAACACGTAATCAATGCTCCTTTATGTTAAAGAGGGAATATATCTTTAACCTCTTTGAGGTTGCAAGGAATAAAACTCTAAATTTGTCTCCTCATATGCAGATCTCTTGTTGAGCAACAGTAATACAAGTAGCTGCAGATCAGGTATGTGAAGAAACTACCCAGTTACATATCAATGTAAAAATGTGAATAAAATTACTCTGTTATAAGATTAAAATAAGAAGCTGTCATCCTTGAAGGAGATGCATCATTCCTTTGTACAGCTGCATGCAAAGTGCAGACTAGGAAGGTATGTTGTCTGTAGAGAATATTTCGGTTATGAATCTTCAAACTTCATTTCTTTTTATACACTTCGAAAAGTTGACTGTAAATGATCTCACATAGGACTTAAAAACATATTAACAAAGAGAAAAATCATGGTTCATTCATGTCTATATTCTTTTAAAAATATTTTAAATGCTCTCTCATTCCTAACTTCATCTAGAAGAACAAAAGGAAAATATACATAACTTATATTTTAATCTTCATTATTTCCTTTACTTTTGGTATTTTTTTTTAATCTTTGTTTTCATACAATTAAGAAGCTTTCCAGAAAGCTGAAACTTGCTAATATATACCCCTTAAAGTAAAAATGGGCTGATTTCTTAAGGTTTTCCTACATATATTGTTTTAGATTAGCAAGAAAGTTTCTTCTTCATGTGTTCTTCTGATGGTGATCCATCTCTTTCTTTGTGATCTAGATTTTGGGATTTGAGATGTACCTTGTGGGTTTTGCCATATTAATAGGGAATTGTTATTTTACACCTTGTGAATACAGTTGGGCAGAGAACAACTGCCTCTTATCAGTACTACTCCAGTTCCATTTGCTTCTTCATGAAGACATGTAATATGTAATCTGTATAAAAAAATTTCTATAGAACATCAAATTGTTTTAATCATGCTGTGACCCCTATTCAAGTTGTCACAAAGATCAAATCTTATTAAAAAGGCAAAGACAGTACAAAAGTAGTATATCTATCTTCAAATGGTCAAAGCATGTATTTCTCTTTCGACTCTGATGATTTTTAATGCATTTCACTGTCAAGAAATAGAATTAAATTTCAATTTTATATATAAACTTGTTCATCTAATTATACTGTCTTTGAGAAAGTACAAATTAGTTGCAAGTAAATGCAAGAGGTTGGGTGAACTGTTTAATGGTGCAATTTTATTTCCTAAGTTTATGTCCAACTAAGCTGGTTTTCAGACTTTTACATCATCTTCTGAGTAATTTACCTTGTCTATTCATGGCCTTGGCTTTGGCCAGTGGTGAGTTTCTCTTGGAGCTGCCTGGCATTGGTTCTGTCAGACAGGGGGAAGCTCCCAACTTCTCACCCACACCACCTTTCTAGCCAAAACCTTGCCACACAAACCCAGCACAACTTGCTACCTGCAATGAATTTCACAACTGTGCTTTAAGACTATAGCAAATCAAATCATGGTAAACAATTCCTGATGCTTCTATATAGGTATGATATTTTTGTATCACATAAGCATTAACATCGAAATAATGAAATGGCTTCATGTATCACTGAACTACAGATAATATCAAGGTAAAATATAGACATCTTATGCAGCTCTCAATTTTTTCAAGAAATGTCAACAAGTGTTTACATACTTTGGTTTCAAATAGGAATTTTTGAGACAGTTATAAATATTATAGATTTATGCTTTTTCCATAATTTTTTTTAATTAAAAAAAAAAAAGGGAAAGAAGAACAAGCAGGAGTTTCACACACACACAAAAAATATATCTTCCTGGAGTCCTTCAGCCAACAATTTTCCCATCTAGGAGAAAAAGATAAGGAAAGAGCTCCAAAAATTTTTCCCCCTTATTTTGAAGCCAGTTTTAGGATAGGTGATTTTTTTTAATTGGGACTTGTTCATCTGTAGCTATCTGAAAAATTTGGCAGAAGACTGGGAGGAGGCCTCCCCCTGAGGAGGAAGGAGCAGCCGAGACAATGCGTGATGAACTGACCACAGCCCACATTCCCCACCTTCCCTCTCTGCTGGGTGGAGGAGAAAGAGAAATTCAGGAGTGAAATTGAGGCCAGGAAGGAAAGGAGGAATCTTTATTTCTAATATTTGTTTTGATTTCTCCATTATCCTACTCTGGTTTGAATGGCTGTACATGAGGCTAACTTCTCTAAGATGAGTCTGTTTTGCTCATGATGGTCACCGGTGAGTGGTCTTTCCCTGACTTTATCTTAATCCACAAGATTTTCTCTCTGTCTGGTTTATGGAAAGGGATAGTGTATCTTTGATGGGTACATGGTATCCAGCCAGGGTCAACCTATCACACAAGTTAAGACAATATTGATTGTCAATCTATAATTGACATGGATAAATATAGTAAATCAATATAAAAAAATAGAAATATTATTTATCTTTTTTTTCCTAGCAACAAATTTATTGTCATCTAACAACATATACCTTAAAAAGATGAATTAATCAAATTTTTCATTCTTCAGCTTTCCCCAGAAAATATGTGGAACAGTAGCTTTGATTAGAAGTATTTTGATTTATAAAACATATCAAACATTTACCAATAAAAATAGAAGGTCTACTATTGCCAATTATATGACTAACAGTTTCTTCTTTACACTTATCAATCTTACTATATATGGCTCTACCACAGGTAGTCATGCATTTCTCTTGAATTTTTTTGATAAACTGCAGAAAATGTTAAACTTTATAATTGCTTGGGATTTTAGTTGTATGTTACAGAAAAAATTGTATAAATTGCAAAACACTGACACTCCAATACTTTAAACCAGGAAAGTGCTGAAACATTTTATAACAGCAGATTGAAGTTAAATCAGCTATTGAAGTGGAGATAAAATGCTGTCAAAAGGAAGCAAATATTTTTTTGCTGACATCCACTGCACTTATTTAAGAACTGATTATTTTTGAGTATCTCAAACTTTGAAATTAAGCATCTGACTTTTCCAAAGAATCAATTTCTTGGTTCATGCATTAATATGACACTAGATTAAGCATTTGCAACACAATTTTCGAAGAAGAAATACGTGGGAACATGTGCATTCCAATATCTCCCACCTTTGCCTGCCGCTCCTGTTAAAGGTCTCATTGCAGAATTGGAGCTACTTGGAAGAATTTTGTCAGTACTTATTTTGTGCTATATTGGATCTCTTGCCCAGAGATGGACAATTCATGTTTCAGGTCTACATCTTGTACTGACGCTGTGTCTGCTAACTTGCATAAAGGTTTGCTATTCCAACCTGAGGGCTGTAAGGGAAAATAAATCCCATGATAAGAGCCAAATATGTCGCAGTAGAGGCTGTTGAGATCAACTGATGGATAGTTTCAGGAACTGGCTGAATAATTCTCCAGGGCCAGTCTGCAGCAGACTGAGCTGTTTTGCTTTGCTCACGATGAACTGCTCTCAGGGTAGGATGAGAAAGGGAAGATACCTCTGTCTTGGCACAAACTCTGTTCAGCAAAAGGTTGCTAATCATTTCACCAAAGTTTAGGGGAGGGCTTTCTTCTCCTCCTAAGACAGACACTTTCATTTGTTTGGCTGGATTAATCTTTATTGCTTATAATGGGAGTGTAGGCACATAAACTTTAAATGTCCAAAGTAAGATAAAATCAATCACACTCCAGATATCTCTAATGTAGACATCTACAGAAGGGCAAGTTTCTAGGTATTTCTTTATAGCCATTGAAGAGGATAGGCACTTTTATGTGCAATTCATTTGATCTATTTTAGACATGTACTTTAGGATGAGATGAATTACACACTAGAAACTCTCATTTCTCTCTATTGAATTTAGAGGGAGTCTAGGGTGACTAGTTCAGGTGCAGACATCTGCATTTGCTTTTAATTAGTTGAATCCCTCTGCAGTATGTCTGATGCTTCCATGAAATGCTGGGTGGACTTAAACATATGTTTGTAGGATTTTTGTAACCAGGAATATTAGATTTACTCTGTATTGTATACAGACAATCTGTTTATCCATCAGCCCAGAGCTTCTTGCAACGTCTATTTTTACTCTATTTGTTTAATTGAGAATTCACACATATTTCTGTGCAGTAACCCAAAAAAGTAGAAATACGGCAGTGTGAGGATGCAAGTCAATTACATATTTATTCCCTATACCTCTTGAGTTATTCCCTAACTGATAATAACTTGCCATGGATTTCATCAGCAACATGAACTTCCTTCCAGGGCTGCATGGGGTGAACCTTGCTGGTCAGTTGTTGGTGGAAGAGATGTAAGAAAGTATCATTTTTCTTGTTCCTCCTCTCTTCCCTGCTCTTTGAGTGCAGTAACTTTCCCATCTAGCTACTACAAATTAAGTAATGTAATTTGTATAGAAATTAAACAGTGCACGACATTGCAACCAGATTAATCTGATTTTGAAATTGTCCAACACATTTCAGTGGTCATTGATTTACTTCCTTGGACAACTGGAAGTTGTGAATCTGTAGCTACATGGTTTTCACTCCTGGCCTTTTTTGCCAAGACAAAGCTGAAAATAACTGCTGTACATGCTGCAGAGAAGCTCACACTGGGATAAGTGAATCACGCACGAGTGTTTACCATACACGTAAATTCAGTATATTCAGATATTTAAATGGAAATGATTTTGTTTTATTTTTGGAGCTCAAAGCTTTCAAGTGGTGTAAATATCTGTAAGTTTGAATGACAATTAAGACTGAAGTGAAAGTCAGAAAGGGGAATATAAATCACCTCGGAACATCTTTGATAGGCTCAGATCTTTGAAACAAGTCCTTGTTCATAAAGAGAAAAGAAGATGCTTGTGGGAAAGAAGGAAGGAAACTGTCCTGGAAAGTGAAGAAAACTCAAGGATATTCTCATCATAAAACTGACAATTTAAAAAATAAATAAATCTAATTCCTGAAAAGGCTTAATATTTCAGCAGTTTTGTTGGTTTTCTTTTTTGCTTCTGTGGCTACTGTATCCCCAGATCCAAAACACAGACTGGTAGAACTGAATAATTAGTTTTCTCAAAAATAATGAATATTTGTAAACAGCAATTTAATTTTTTTTTTCAACAGCTGCTACATCTCTGATTAGAGATCTGTTTTTAACTAGTTGTATTGTTTTAGTCAACATTTGCCAAGTGTATCTTTCATAAAGATTTTTCTTTAAAACTTATACTAATGCAAAACCATTTTGAAACATAATTTAGATAATTTGAGGCATATTAGACCAACCAGTTTTGACAATGCAATTGCTTTAGGCTTTCATGTCTATGACAATAGCAGCTCTTCGGACTATAGCAGATTGAGTCCTCTGAGCTGGATCATCATTTCAGCCTAATAATGGGCATATCTTTTATGTCTCTAGTCCTTGATGAGTATTTTGATTCATCTCTCTCTGTTCATTGTTCTTTTCACGGTCAGTCAATATAATCTTGAATTTTCTTTATACTTTTTGTACTACCTATATTCTTAATCCCATTTTATTAATACTGTACATACTTATTCTTGCATTTTTGGCTCTGAAGCATTGTATTACTCGAGCATTTAGAAAAGGATTCCCTTGAAACAATCCTCAGCAAAGAGCATCTCAGTGTTACTCTGTGTTAAAACCAGCAAACAAAAAATTCCAGAGTTTTCTTTTTTTTTTTTTTAAAGAACTCACACCCACCAAAAGACCGACTAGAAACAACAACAAAAAAGGACAATGAACCTGAAAATGGGCACTAATTACTAATTTCCCTTTCCGAACCATTACTCTTCTGGCTTGTTTCACTATCATCTTTGCATGTCTTGCCGATTTCAGTTCCCAATGAACCCAAAGGGGAATTTAGAGCACCTCTTTAATCATCACTTTCTGAACCCGGGGCAATGATTCTGAGAAGCTGTTTGCACTGCAATTTAAAGAGGAAAGGAATTATAGAAAATGTGTCCCTCTAATCAGCACTTCTGGTAAAATATAAGTTAATAAAAAAAAAAGTATTCCCATTCCATTCATAATTTATAAAGCAGATAGATCAGAACTCATACACGACCTAGGATGTGGGAAGCAGACACGTGGCTCTAACATTTTGATTGCAACAACACAGCTTTATTGAGACCAGTGGAGTTTCTGCTGATTTACACCAGTCAAAGCAGGTTGCAAATCAAGTCACTCATACTTTAAAGAAAACCATAAATTATTTCAAAGAGTGTTTTAAGAGTCATACTACTTTCTCAGCTTTAGTGTTTTGTAACTTGAATATCTTCTTTGTTAACAAGGTTTTTATGCTGCTTCCACTTGAACAGAGACAATAGTCACAATAAGGTGAAAATGTCATAGGAGACCAGGAAATCACTGAAGTAAAATGATCTGTTCATAATGAAGAAGGTGGGGACATTTGTAGCTGGAAAGATTGACTCGTGTTTCCCAAGATCTGTCTCCAATATTTTTCTTAAAATTTGATTTTGAAAAGACCTAAGACAGTGTGTTTTCATCCAGACACATAACAAAACAGGAAGAAGTTATACTGTGATTTAAAAATACCTTACTTGTTACCTCTTTTCCTCACTCTATCACTTCTATGTCACCAAATCTAACAGAAGCATCATGGTCAGGCACAAGCAGCAACAGAAAATCAGCTTGGAGTAGTAGCATGTAAGGGAAAGCCAAGTAAATGTCTTGGGAGGAAAGAGTCTTGTACAAGCATATAGTGTTTTTTGTCAAAGACAAATGGAAGAGATATTTTTTTTTATGAATAGGAGAGTGTCGCCTTGAGGCTAGATTCTCATCTTAATAATTCTGTTATTGGGGAGATAATGCTGCTTCATAATCAGCAATAACTCACCTCCCATGCTGTCTGTAGACTTCATAGTCTTATTTATCCTGCAGCATTAGTATTTTTACTGATAGGACGCAGACAGCTGTATTCAGGCCACCTACTGAAGGGGAAATGAGTGATTCAGATGGTATTTTATGAGCTGACAGTCTCTGGCTCCATATTCAGTTAATGAGAAGAAGGAGTCATGATTTCTAAGTCAGACAGAGTGCTTGCCATGGCTGCTTCACCCAAACATTGTGATTAGCTCTCTTCAGTTTCAAACAAATTCAGAGCACACATGTCTGCAGTCATTCAATACCCCTTTGAATTTATATGCCACAGGAGGTGTTTAAGCACATCTTTGGCTCTCTAGTAAACAATCTGACTATGGGCCAGGGAGACTAACAACATCCTAATGCTTAGAACAGTTTCTGTGGCTGTTGGAACCCACTGCATAAAATAATACACTGATAGCTCCTTCATCCTCAGTGTTTGTGAGCCAGATGTACAAAAATGTGGCACTGGTATGAGGTCAAAATTAGGACTTTACCTAAAAAAGAAATGCTTTTAGCTGTACAAAGTCTCTGCAGATATCTGCTTTTAATATGCTATTGAATATTCCACCAGAATAAGCTTCATGAAACTGATAAAAATAGATTGTTATATATGGATTATGCTTTGATTCAAACCTGTGATTCAGGATAATGTAGCTGGGGAAGCCATTGTGACAGCTGGGAAACTATCCTTATCATGGAAGTGTTGCCTCCTTGAAATAAGGCAGAAATAATCACTGCTTTGTATGAGATCTCATTAACTATATTTAAATGTTTTAGCAATTTTCATACCTTTGGCTTTAAATGGTTGCAAGACATGGTAGCACTGCAAGCATTATTAGATGAGGGTAGAACTTAAAAATGAAATTGCAAAAAAAAAAAAAAACTAATGGCAGGACAAGGTGTCATTACAATGAACTGTAGGAATATATGACTCTTAATCTCATTCTTCTGTACAGACAAATGCACCGTCTGTCTATATGGCATTAATGAATGACAGTTTCTCACCATTTGGTGGATGCATGTGTCATCATTTGTCTAGATGACATCTTGATTTATAGACATCATTGAAAAACATTAGAAAATCTTTCTACGAGTTTGATGGGAATTCTGAATATGTGAAAATAGCAATTGTTTTTTTTTTCTGAACAGTTCATTGGGGTGTACTCTTTCAGGCAATCAGAAGGACCATATGGTCCATTGTTTAGGTTTTCACTTGGAAGATGGGTGCTTTGGACCTAGTTTCCTGCTGGACCTGAAGCTGCTTTCTGACCTTGGGCAAATCATCTACTTTCGCACACGCACTTATCTCAGCTGTAAACAAAAAACAAGTGATATTTCTTCCTCTTGGAGGAGTAAATAAAATCTCATGGAACATGCTGAGTGGTTTAGAGGCTGCACTAATTGTAATTCCATACTCAGGACTTATGTATTAAACCAGATTTCAAAAGCAAATTTCTCTTACAATTATATGAGGAAAACATAAGGGGATGTATAAGAAATATCATGCAGAAAATACTTTAAATCTTTCCATGATGTGCATTGAATATATGGAAGAGAAAGAAAAATTCATTCCACTCCAGAAACAGTTCTAGCATAGGAAAAGTAAATGAAATGGTTGGAGTACCATGGAGTGTCATCAGTAAGGATTGACACATGTGTGTGTTTGTGTGTACATGCGTACAATAACATACACAGCTTCTTCCAGGCTGCCTGTACACAGAAATTTGTGCAGTTAATATTAGCAATGTAGCACATTTTTCAAAGGCTGAGCATTCATTTGTAAGACTGAGAAAGGCTGGGAAAATACCAAGCAGATATTAATTACAATTCTTCTTTAATAGAGAATAATTATTTTCTCATGGAGGTTTTTGCTAATTATTCTGGTTCTACTTGTCATTCTAACATGTTTTATGTCATTTTCCCAACACGCACCAGCCCTCTGACTGTTCAGTGTGTGTCACAGCAGCCCCAGCAGGCAGGATTCACACAACTTCACTGGGTGTGCAGGGCTGGATGTCAGCCAGCTTCCACACAAGCACACAGAGGAGTATTTCCTGGCATCATGTGAGACAACTGAAAGGTGTAATTCTTCTAAAAATATTAGCTTTGGAGTGTAGCAAGGCAGAAAGTGTTTCAGAATGGATTACTCTTATCCGCTATAGGGTCTGCTGCCCTGTTAAAGAGGCAAAATAGGGCACAGTGACAAGGCATTTCAGCTGGGCCAGGACAATCCCACAAAATAATGCTTTTCCTTGATTTCTAAATAAAAAAAATCTCCAGAAGCTTTTTTTTTCATCACAGATTCTGACTGTTATTTTTTCTGGCTCCCAATATCAAGTCACAGTCCTGGCAATTTCCCTTTTTACTGAACTCGAAATCCAGAACTGAAAACAGATCTCCTTTCCAGCTTCAGCTCCAGCATCAGCTTCTCTGACCAGGCAGGATGAATTGTCTTTACATCACCCAGTCTTTCTCATGTGATCCTTCCCTGAAATAAAACTAAATTTGGTTAAACTGCTAGAGGAAGTTGTAGAACAGCCAGGGCTGGTACGTTTCTGTTCCTTTCCAAGCATTTTGGGATTAATAGGTACATCCTAGCCCAGAGTGACTACCTCTGGGATAAGGCTATTCTTCAGAACAAAGCATCTCATCGAGAACTGCCTCCAGGCCGTTTGGGTTGCCTGCACTGTACTTTGGAGTAGCAATGCAAAGCTTCAACTTTGCTATAAAAAGCATTTTTACATTCCCAGGACTGGTCAGGCTTGACCCCATTTAGCTACAGAGATCAGTTCAGGTCAGGAAGAGAGGTCATCTTCCGTATGCTGTTCTTGGAGAGCTTAAAAACGACTACATGGAGGTAGTCAGCCATTACACTTGTCTCAGATCATCTCTCACCCCTTTCTGCCAGGGTAAGACATGTCATATGTAGGAGTGCTTTGAAGTGGTGGATGATTTGTTGAACTTTTAGTGGACAGTCTGTTAGCTGGGATGAAAAAGACAACAATAACATATAATAAAGAAAGGGCACAAGGTTACACACAGTAATTTTCAGCAATGGTCCCTGAATCAGATGCTCTTGTCTCTGTGCTTCTGAGGTGAAGCTGACCTAGACTATTGGAAAGGACTCATGAATATGAATACAAATTACGTGTCACAGCTGATTAGTGAATGATGATAAAGCACTGTAGCACTCTTTTTCTGAAATAAAAGGCTAACACTGAGAAAAGTACAGGCTGTAAAACTTTTTCCAACATTTAGAAAGGATCTTCACAGAATCACAGAATGATTTGAGTTGGAAGGGACTTTAAACGTTATCTTGTTCAACTCCTCTTCCATGGGCAGGGACACCTTCCAGTAGACCAGATTGCTCAACTTGGCCTTGAACACTTCTAGGAATGGGGCATCCACAGCTTCTCTGGGCAATCTGTGCCAGTGCCTCACTACCTTCAATATTTTCTTCCTCATATCTCTTTTAAACCTGCTCTCTTTCACATTAAAGACATTCTCCATCTTTTGTCACTACAGGCCCTTGTAAAAGTCCCTTTTTACCTCTCTTGGAGCCCATTTGGGTACTGGGAAGTGCTATGAGATCTCCCTGGATCTCTGCTCTGGGTTCAACAGTCCCAACACTAAGCCTTTCTTAATAGAAGAGTCTTTCTTTATTTCTTTCATACAACATTTATGTAATGAAATGTTATTTCATTATATTCTTATATTTCTTTACACGTGTCTTTATTCACACACTCCTATTTCTTCTAATAATTTTGTTGTGGTTTGGTTTGGAGTTTTTTAGATTGTTTTTATATGTGGTCATTGAAGGAGATAATATATAGGTTGTGGGTATGATAGGGGAGGAAGACAGAAGAAAGGGATTCTTTAGCCTGCTTCTCTACAGTTTCTAACACTTACAGATACAGCTGCAAATAAGGAACCAGTAATAGGCATAGTAAATATTAAATTAAATTACTCCAAGAGCCAGAAAAACAGAAATAGTGAAGATCCATAGCTGGAGTTGGTTTAATTTGGCATCTGTTTATCGGCTTCAAAGGTAGATGTATTTGAAGATCATGTGTCTGATTACAGGTGTTTGAAATGTACAAATATCTCCACATTAGGAGATGCAAGAGGTGACTTTGAATCTTCATAAATTGGAGCCAGGAATTCCTGATTTCTAGTTGAGATGATGTTTGGGCAAACAAATGGATATTTGCAGGTAAACACAACATGTTAACTTGAAAGCTGCAAGCAGTGCCTTTGGCTTCAAACATTTGTGCCTAAATATCTAACTGAACTGTGGTCATATTAGAATTTTGAAATTAAAAGCATAAAGTGTCTCATTAGTTCCCATTTTCTTTTATCTGTAGTCTTCTGACAAATTAAATATGAAGATTTGCAGAGATCCAAAATCAAGGAGTGCTGATCTGATAGCCAGCTGGTTAACACAGGACTGTGATTAATGTTGGCTGTTTTGCCAAAAGTGCAGCTTGTGTAATAAGTACAATTTTTCTTTCTATTCACTTAAGAGGAAAAAAAAAAAGAACAAAAGCTCTGTCAGATGAGGATTAACTTTTTTGAAGGAGAGGATTCAGCAATACTTTGTAACTATCTCTCTACAGCCTGCACTCCTCCTTTCCACCTCCCAGTACTCCATCTCCATACTTAAAAAGAGATAATGAAAGGATTTTTTGAAACTATATATTTCCTGAAAGTTATTCTTCTGTTAAAACCAGTTGCAGAATCTCAAATAGTGCAGTGCATGATGCTCTTATTCTGTGAACTAAAGAGATTAAATTATGGCCATACATGTGATTTTAGAATAAATCGCAAACATAGACAACTCTCTAGGATTCAGGATAAAGAGTAATTTTCTACAGTTTATGCTAGTGACCAGCAAACCTTTGGAAGTCTTGTGTACAAGCAATTTATACTACTTGCCCTGAGTCTTATTGTAGTTCCAGAAGTGGAAGCTTAGCCTCTGTGATATCATACATTCTATTTTGAAGCAACTAGCTGGATAGCAACTAATATTTACACTTGGTAACAACATATCCTAAAAACGTTTGCATGAAGAGACTTTGGGACAAACTTTCATTTGGCATAAATTACCATTTTCTGTTGAAGTAAATGATCTATTACAGTTTACACCAGATGTGTATTTGACACTTCTCAGATCATGAGGTGTAAAAACTCTGGAGGTGGAAACAGGTAACAGGTAAAGATGGTTTATGTTTTGGATAGATACTGTGTAAGGAAAAAGTACATGTGTGACAATTTAAAGTTGCATAGAATAACAAGACCTCAGGCATTTTTCATACGCATGCCAATCTTTTGGATAGGAAATTTTTTAGGGCTTCAAATTCACCAAGGAGTTTTTCTTTTTCAGTCAGCTTGATCTTAGAATAATTTTAAACATGTGCTGAAATATCTACATGTTCAAATATTACTGTTTCTTGATGACTGATAAACTTTGTACTTAGGATTAACTAAAGCAAAGACTATTTTCTTTCAAAATTTTTGTATATTATTTTGTGTCAAGTATATTGAAAAAAATAGTTCTGTATAGTTCTGTATCTAAAATAGAATATGACATTGCAAACAGATTGCCCTAAACATTTGTGGTATCATCAAAAGAAACAGTAGGATCTATAAAAATAACAATAATGTAAACTACCTATTAGTGTTTGTCTATTTAATTTCAATATAATCATTATAAATTTTCTCACATTTCTCACGTTTTTTTGTAAAATTTCTAGCATATTAAGATTTTATTATTAAACAAAACTGATTAGCTTTTCAGCAGTATAAATGTGTACATGGTATCCATTTTATCTTTGAATTAGAAATCCTTTTCTGCATCTAATTAAAATAGAAAAGACTAAGAACATCAAATGAATTAGTCATGCTGCAATTAAACCAATATTTTCTCCTTCTTTCTTTACTCCAGCCCACACTCCATATTTGAGTGCATTATAAGGGTCTCATACTCCCCTACAGATATCTACATTATCAAATAATCTTTACAGATACAAATATAATTCTCATGTGTTGCTGTCTGCAGTTTGTGGATCTATTTTCCAATCAATTCAAGGCCAACTCTCATTAGTGCAACGAGAGCTTTCATGAATAAATCCCTCATTTTTCAATGATAGAATAGATTCTTCGTTATTGAATTGCACGCACTCAAGTGGGATCTATCTGCATCTAAAGAAAGAAATTTATGATTTTTTTTAAACCATAATGAATGCCTCTGAATACTTCTTACCATTTTGTTTCTTTAGAACTGCATCTAATTTCCTGATAAACACTGGCTTTTTGTGCCTTCTCGGATAATGAAAACTCAGGAATTACTTCTAAAGCCTATTAATTAAGGGTGTTTGTGTATTTTTAAGCTACTCTGAAGAGTAAATGATATCCACTGATATGAACTACCCCGACAGTCCAAGAAAGGATATATGGGTCATCATTAACAAAATGACAAAAAAGTGTGTGAGTGTTGTTGGCAAGATATCTATCTAGTCAGTGGTAGACACAATGCAAATGTATGTGGGTTATATTGAAACTTCCTTTTCTTACTTCCAAATCATTTGAGACCTGGGCATAATTAATGAAAGCATTGCTATAGAAAGAAAAATTATAAAATTACTATGGTGGGTACAGTATATGGAGTTTCACCATTAAATTAACTACTGTGATCTTATCTGAAATACTGGATATATATATAAAAAAATATTCCTACTCTGTTTATTTAGGAGATTAAATATACTTTTGTGGATGAGACTGTGATTTTTTTTTTTTTTTTGTATTTGGTACCTCAATTATACACTAAAAATTAAGGAGAATTTTAATTGTTTTTTATTATTTTTTATTGTTAAGGGATTGAAAAGGTAAAAAAAAAAAAACAACCTGATTTGTGTCCCACATAGGACAGATAAAGCACTTCTTATGAATGAGATTCAGAAGTCTGGAGGTCATTGAGACCTTCTAGGTCTTTTTTCTGCTTCAGTCTTCAGTTCTTCCAAGGCTGCCCTTCACAGAGTAATAATGCAACAAGAAGTATTGAGCCACTTTAACGGCAATAGGAAAAGGACTGTGAAATATCATTCCTAAATAAAGGGAGTGAATAAACACCTGCCAGGCATTAAGTGTTTTGGATCCTGCTTTAAAACCCATCAGTGGGCAGATTGGCTCTGAAGTGTCTTCCAGCACTGTTCCTAGACTTTTCACTGATATTTGAGAATTACTCTCAAGATGAAAATTTATTCCCATCTGGAATAATTTCCTTTTTTCATTGCATCAAAACAAAAAGATTTTCTGTGTGCAGCCATACCTGGCTCCTTTAATAGTCAACGAAAGATGGGAGGAATCACCTTCTGGTGCCCTAACATGGGAATTGTCTTCCAAAACGACCGGTCTCTCTACAACATTAAGAATAAACTAGTAACTATATCATTAACAGAAATATCACACTTGAGTCCACAACCTGGTGAGTAAAGAATTCAGATTCTTGTGTTTAGCAAAGTTCTCATTGCATGTAATGATAGAGACATTTCTCCTTTGATACTTAAACCCAGGTTTATTTCATCTTGGATTTTGGAATGAGGACGACTAGAGAGCTCAGCTGCAACCCAGAGTTAAATCCCCTATTTTCTTAGGTATCAGTTATGTTTAAATAAAAGTGCCATCCCTGACAGATTAAATATACTGTAAGTCAGTGCAATTTGTGCTGCTCTAGCAATGAAAATGGTCAAACTTTTATTATCAAGTCTTTATTATATTTTTAATAATACTTCAAGTCTATGTGAGATTGCATGTGTCCCAAAAGAAGAGAAAAAGTCAATAAATTTTATTTTTGGCTGCAAATATGAAATAATCCAACAGAACTGACTCACATTGTCTGTTGACCATTCAGAAAAAGCACCAGTGCCTCATTGTCACAGGCTGCCTTCTCCTTGGACCACGCTTGCAGCTTAGAAGGAAGTGGGTCCCGAAGAAGACAGAGTAGATCTCTTTTTAAACTATTAGCACAACAGTGGAGGAATCTCTTCTCCATGATTTGGGAAAAATGGCTAGTTATGGATTAGTTGACAAATGTGCTTCCTTTGATCCAGAAAATACCTTAGTGCTTTTAGCTGCAGCATTATACCATTTGCTAAGTCCATGAACTCTACAACTTTATCAGCTGTAGAGGTTTCTATGATAATTCCCTTTCATGTCTGAAAATATATAAGGTCAAATGATGCAAAAAGGACATTTGCCATAACCTAAGCAGACCAAAGAATTCAGATACATTTCAGTGGAATTGGAGGATGGTGAGGACCTGATTCTGCAGCTAATAAGAGAACATATACATAAACTGCAATGGTGAGCACTATAAATTTAAATGACTTTATATACCTGCAATAGTTAGCACCTTTTCTATTGAAGACCATTTCTCTACACCATGGCTTGCATTATAAAACACATAGTATTTTCTTAGAGAGTTCTAATTCTGATAGTTGCTCCAGTGGATTACACTGCTCAATATTTTGTAGTCCCCTGTGACGTTCCTTTTTCTTGAGTGCAATAGACTTCTCAACCAGGTCAACTCTATCCATTTATTTAGCTGTTATGTTTTAAAATTGATTGCTAAATTTATTTATGAATCTCTGTTGTGGTTTAATCCCAAACATCAACTAAGCCCCATACAGCCACTTGATCATTCCCCCACCAGTGGGATCAGGGAGAGAAATGGAAGGGTAAAAGATAGAAAACACATGGGTTGAGATAAACAGAGTTTAATATTGAAGGCAAAAAATCATGCTTTCCTATGAGCAGGGCTGGTGTTCAACCATCTCTAGGAGAGCAGGGCTCCATCATATGTGGTGGTTACTTGGGAATACAAACCCCATCACTCCAAAAGTCCAAACATTTTAAAAGCAGTGGATAATCACACAATTTTTAATTTGACTATTGGATTTTCCAATTTATTAAGAATATCCCCACATTAAAATAAACTTTGCTCTTAAGTTTTAACACAATTTTCAAGTGTTTTCTCTTTTTAAGAAATTTGTATGAGATGTGTAACCACAGAGAAGGTTTAAAAAATGGAGTAAATTATTAGGAATCTGTACTTAGAAGCAAAAGGGAAAGACAATTTCTGTTGCTATGTGTCTGAATATGTTAACTGCACTGGATTTCAAATAAAAATGATATTTCCATGAGGCAAATACTCTTTGTTAATAATACCAATAAATAAAAATTTCTGTAATGTCAATTTTCAGGCAAAGTCATCTCTTATCTTATGGAGATAACTATTGGTTTTGCTTTCTTGGTTTCGGTGTTCTTTTTTTTTTTTAATTTAGCTTTCTGTAGGATTTCTTTATCTGTGACAAATATATGCCTTGGAAACTACATATCAGCAGAATAAGGAAATTATGTATCAAGATATTGCAGATTTAGGGATTTTTTTCTTCATTTAAAAGACCAAAGTCAAGGACAACTCCATGTGTTCTGCAAAGTTCAGCAGTAGTATTATTATTCACACAAGTTGTCTCAGCTGTGAAGTCAGTACATTTGTTCTGGATGTCTCTTTATTATTAATGGCCCTTTCATCTGACTTTCTACATTTGTTTGAGCCAACATAGCTCCTGCCTGCTGGCCAGTTCACTTACATTATTTCCATCTCCTGGTAGCCTTAAAGGTGAAGCTTTGTTCCAAATGTCTTCTGAAAGGTTAGTTTTGACTACTCCAAGGATATAGGATTGAAACAGAAAATACTCTGCGAACAGCAAATGAAACAGTGAAGCCTTTCCTCTGATTTCCAAGTCATCACTAATATTTTCCAAAATGCTCTCCCTGGCATGACATCATAGAGCAAAATTCCCCATGGACCCAGAGTGAATATAACACGAAGATCCACCCAAGTTTGACACGGCACTGTATGTGCCTTAAGCAGATGTTTAAATGGAAATTAAGTGGTGTGTTGCCTTCTTGAGGGCTCTTTGCAAACAGGTGATTTCCACCCAAAGAGAATAAGAGAATAAGCATAAAATAGAATCAATTTATTAAAAGTTCTGACCGGGGGGGAAAAAGTGTATATATATATATATATATATATATATAGATGTAGATGTAGATGTAGATGTAGATGTATACATGTATATGTATATATATATTTATATAAAGATTGTTTAGGAAAATATGACTTCCATCTTGGAAATTTGGAAATTTTATATTTAGGAAAATTATCTTCTTTTTTTTGTGTTTTTTTTTTTTTAGTGGAAATATTAAATGGGAGAATACTATTTCTAAACCACAACAAGAGATCTGGTTTTCCATGGGCCACTTCCAAGGATTTCATAATCAGATTTATTTGTAACTTTATTTTCACTGGAATCTTAAAATACTTAACAATCTTGCTGATGGAGAACTACTTATACTATCAAAGATGTTTATATAAAGCAGAAGTAACGCTGCCAAAGAATTAATTAGCATAAGCAGTGGAGGTCACTGGAATGTGAAGTGCATGGCTCTTACTGCGGAATAAAGAGCTGAGCAAAATGAGATATTGGTTTAGCTTCAGTAGATGATATTAAAAAGAACTCTGTTTCAAATGGCTACAATTTCATCTGCTTGTCTTTCCTCATTTACAGAGTACCTTTAGGAAGTTATTCCAATCTTTCAAGAGGATTTGTAGGGTGACTCAGTACCTAAAAAAACATATATCACAATCTCAGTAAAATATTAAGTTACAGAAAGTCATTTTAAGCTCAATACAAAGTAACATTCATATAATTTTGGTGTATAGGAATATATGTGTGTATACTAGAGTAATGTAAAATACAGAGCACCAAGGTGATAATATGCTACATTAGGACAATTCATTTTAAACACCTTAAAATAGAAATGTCTATGGAATGAGAGATGGAGGTCGGAAAAAATTCATGAATTCTTCCACCTTATTTTCATAAATCAATGCCTTAGGCCCCACTGAGGCAGCTAAAAATACATTTCTCTTTCAGATGAAGGAGATTAGGAGGTGGGAGGGAGGGCTTGTTGCCTTGCAAATGGAGAGAATGTCAGAATTGTCATGAAATTTATGAACGTTTTGTGTACAGGTGTTACTGCATGAGGGATGATGCACTTTCCCTTTTAGTGGTATAGATAATAATAGTCTTTTGTAATCCACTATATAGAATTTTAAATTTCACCTTTTCAACCTATTATGTTTGTGGCACAGCCCTTAAATAGCTAATGGGAGAGAAGGGGTGAGATTGAACAGATTGAACAAGTTCTCTTCACAGCTGTGCAAAATTTGTGGATTTCAGGCAAGAAACTGATGATGAACTGGTCCATGGCAAATGCATCACATTCTGTTTCTAGGAACTATTGACTTTTCTTGGTATTCTGTTTAGAGAAGACAGAATAACCAAGGTGAGGGCATTTCTCTCCAGATGTCAAAGTACAAGTCGGAAAGACTGCATTTACCTAGGAGCTGTTTCCCAGTGAGGAAAGCAAGTCCCTGAGACTGCAGCCATTTCAAGGTAGAAAATGCAAGCTGAAGTCAGGTAAATCCAGCTCAAACTTCTTCAACATGTGGCTATTAATCAGTGGTTTAGGTTAACTAAAATGTGAATGTAGGCTGTGCTGGAGAGGTGAGAGCACCTCCTGACATATTCATCATGGAGAAGCAGAGTCTGAACTCTAATGACTGGACCTTCACAGCACAAAAATTAAGAAGACAAATAATGCTATGGGTGCTTGTTAATTGGAACAGCTCAGTGGGTAGCCAGTTAAATGGCTATCTTGATGAGGAGAAAAAAACCTACAAAAATAGCTTTCAAAATAACCAAATCGATATAAAACTGCACAGAAACTAAAAACTGTAAAGACAAACATTCTATAGGCTTCTTCTTTATGGAATCTGCCTCTTCTAACATAGCCTTTGCAAGACAGAGGCATCAGTATCTGCTGCTTACTGAAGACACTGTACCTCTGATACAGAATATACTGTGAATATAGGGGCAGAAAAGGTAAAAATGGTTGCACTCATTAGGCAGATCTACATTTTTCTTCAGCAGATGCAAACTTTGGAGCTTCTAAAGTCAAAGGTTTCTTTTTCTCACTTGTTCATCGCATATAACTCTTCAATTTCTGCCTAACCTCTCCTGAACCGAAGCATCAATTTCTGTGATGAGATAGAAAAGTTTTCTGTGCACAGATTATGCAAATACTTCCACACCCACCCGTGCTGTAGTTAACAGAACTACCAACCAATGAAAGATTCTTATTTTCATATATTACTGAATATCCTGTTTATGTCTTCCACGTAGCAGCTCAAGGAGGGCATTTAAGAGGCAAATATTTCCCCCATCCTTTAATAGACACACACAGTTGCCCACTGAGGAGACCACTAGAGGAACAGCTCTGCTCAAACCTGCTCCACATTCTGTAACTCAATTAATTTTGTAAAATTCCCTGGTGTTTGATTCTTTCCTAATGCTGCTGTGGTGGGAAGCATTCTCTCTACTGTGATGGAGCTGCAACTCATCTATGAGTCCCAAGAAACAGCTGTCATAATTTCTTTTTCTTACAGTATTTCATCATCGTTTTCCATTATTTCCCTCTTGCTTTTTCACTCCCTGTGATGAATCTTCTGTCACCAAAATGTTTTCAGTACAGTTGTGTGCTTTGCCCTGGACATTTTTGGACAGAGATTCTACAGCTTACCCTGCAGTCATGCACATGAGCACAGGAGGAGGCAAGTTTCTGGACTGGGTTTTTCTGTTGTATTGGGTTTACATGGCAAGGTTTTGGTAGGGGGTTGTTGTGAGGGAAATTGATGGAGGGGTGGCTTCTGTGGGAAGAAAACAGAAAATTCCCCCATGTCAGAGAGCTCCTACACCTGTGAGCTCCAAAATGGACTGTGGTAAAGCAGGCTACCCCTGCATCTGAACCCTTGCCATTCCTTGGAGGAAACAGGGAGATTTTGGCATCTCATTATGGCATGTAAAATGCAACGACCAAGCAACTGTAAATGCATTCAAGTGCATTTGGCTGAGCAAGAAGAATGCTGTGCAGTCTTCCTAATTTTCCTGTAGGAGTCCAAGCCCCTATCCCAGGACTGCCTGTTGGAAGGGTAGAAATATATCTTTGAATAAACTAAATGCTATGGGGTTTTTGGTTTGTTTCACATATTTTTGCATTGATACAGCTCACTGAACTTGAGACATCTAAATTGTAAATATCAGAGGTAGTACTTTTTGCACCTTTTTTAGTCAACAAAAAGAAGTAGATTATTTGCTCAAAAAAGAGCATGGCTTTTTGGGATGAGGTAAAGTGTGTTTTAAATTGTATATATCTTACCAGAAAAAATAAGGATGGGCTTTAATCCATCTAATTTTGGATGGCTAAAGTGTAGTGGCTTCATGTACAGCCACTACACCTCATCAATACAAAAAAACAGCAAGCTATGACTCATCAGAGTTACAAGTGCGATAAGTTATGGAAATGCAGGTGTCATTTCTGATGCCATGGGTTACCCTGGCTTGTACCTACTGCTTTGAAAAATCTCTTTCAAACCCAGTGTCTTATTTACCTATTTCAGGTTCCTTAAGTAATCTCAAATTATTCCAGATGTCAATGCTTACACAATTTATTGCTGCTTACTACCTCCTTTATAGTGAATTTAGTTGTTCTTCAGGTTTCACTGACAGAGAGTACTTTTCAATTGCCTGATCAGAAGCCCCTGGAGCCATTTGAGATGACCCAGGGTATTCCGACCATGCATGGGTCTAGCAGATGTGACACAGGATAAATGAAATATTTCTACTTCTTAGGAGAGGTAAACTGAGATCAGTGGAGATAGTCCTGGGCATTTGAGATGGCACTAGAGCTCCTATATTTTGGTAGCTTAATTAAATCTTAAATTTCCATTGACGATACAGAGGCTGGAATGGTTAATTTTTGAGGCTTAAATGCAGAATTTGCCATCGTAAGAAGATGACCAATTACTAAATGTAAAATTAAATCTTTACTACGCAATCCTGGGACAATTTCCATCTTTTGTCGTTAGCCCAGTGATCTTTCTTCCTAGTAATATCCTACAAAATGACCTACAAATCCTTATGTCTCTTTACAGATAGAATGGAAATAGTATACCTCCATTTACATGAAGATTTTATTACATACTATGGCAGAAATGTAAAAATAAATGTTTCCCTTTTTCTGCTTTTTTTTTTTTTTTTTTTTTTTTTTTTTTCCCCCCAGAAAAAAAGGAAAGAT